>CAUDMG010003623.1:282500-462500 GCA_958450375.1 Homarus gammarus
ATCACAAACACCATCATCACAAACACCATCATCACCACCATCATCGTGTAAGAATATGTCACAACATATTTACTCGTAAAACTTAACTTCATTTTCTCCCCAACACCCTCATCATCATCATCATCATCATCATCATCACCTTCATCATCATCACTTACATAATCAACCACCCTCATCTTCACGACCACAGCGGCACATCATCATTCGTCTTGTTTTCCCACTTCTAACACCATCAACTCTCAGGTGAAATATTTGCCCAATGTGTCATAATTTACCAAGTAGCAAGATTTACCGCGTCACGTACAGGCGAGCAAGACAATATCCCTCAACTAAATATAAAAAACAAACTCTGAGGAAGACTTATTTTTAACACCGTATAATGGAAATGAGGAACTTTCATTTTGTTTAAACTAGAAAGTGATTTAATATGGCTAGTTTTTTTTTTACCTGCACACAACACAGGTGCGTCTAATTAACTTTATTGTAACCTGTTTAGTTCTCAGTTAATTGTTGTATTCAGGTAAGAGATGGAGGAGGAGGGTGATGGTGAGTTGGCTGCGTATTATCATTCTATAATCTCTCTCTCTCTCTCTCTCTCTCTCTCTCTCTCTCTCTCTCATTACTTAACTCCTCTTTACACTCTAAAATTGATTGAAACTACTCCTCTTTGTCTTGCCCACCTCCTCCCTCCCTCCCCTCCCACACCTCCTCCCTCCCACACCCCACCTGTGGGTCGCTCGCTGTGTTACGTAAGACCTTCCCTCCTCAGGTAAACCATTGTCTATAGAGCTTGAGGTAAACAGTGTGTGAATTGGCTTCTCCTCTCTGTCATATTCAGTTATTACGGTGTGCTAACCTAACCTAACCTAACCTAATCTAACCTTAACCTTAACCAAACCAAACCTTAACCAAACCAAACCTAACCTAACCTAACCTAACCAAACCTAACCTTAACTAAACCAAACCAAACCAAACCTAACCTAACCTAACCAAACCAAACCAAACCTAACCTTAACCTAACCTAACCTTAACTAAACTAAACCAAACCAAACCTAACCTAACCTTAACTAAACCAAACCTAACCTAACCTAAACTAAACCAAACCTAACCTAACCTAACCTTAACTAAACCAAACCAAACCTAACCTAATCTAAAATAACCTTAACCTAACCAAACCAAACCTAACCTAACCTAACCTTAACTAAACCTAACCTAACCTTAACTAAACCAAACCTAACCTAACCTAAAATAACCTTAACCTAACCTAACCTAACCAAACCAAACCTAACCTTAACTAAACCTAACCTAACCTTAACTAAACCAAACCTAACCTAACCTTAACTAAACTAAACCAAACCAAACCTAACCTAACCAAACCAAACCAAACCTAACCTTAACTAAACCTAACCTAACCATAACTAAACCTAACCTAACCTAACCTAACCTTAACTAAACGAAACCTAACCTAACCTAACCTCAACTCAACTAAAATAAACCAAACCTAACCTAACCAAACCTAACCAAACCAAACCTTAACCTAACCTTAACTAAACCTAACCTAACCAAACCAAACCAAACCTAACCTTAACTAAACCAAACCAAACCTAACCTAACCTAAAATAACCTTAACCTTAACCTTAACCTAACCTAACCAAACCAAACCCAACCTAACCTAACCTTAACTAAACCAAACCAAACCAAACCTCAAACACTCGTATGTTATAGTTTTTTCCCTTAACAGAATACAAAAAAAAAAAAAATACAATTTGCTTATGAATTAATATTAATGGGTAAATGAAGGTAAATTTGACTCATATTTAAACCGAACCGTAAACAAGACTTTATAGGAGCTTTCTTATACACACATCCATTGAATAATTTAAGCCTGCAGCCACTAAGGGTCTATAGCCAAGGTGTGAGAGAGGGGGGGAGAGAGGGCGAGGAGGGGTAGAGAGGGAGGGAAGGAAAGAGAGAGGGTGGGAGGGAGAGAGAGTGGGAGGGTGGGAGGGATGGGATGGGAGGAAGGGAGGGAGCGAGGAGGGGGAGAGTGAGAGGGAGGGGGAAGGGAGGGAGCGAGGAGGGGGAGAGTGAGAGGGAGGGGTAAGGGAGGGAAGAGTGGGAGGGGGGAAGGGGGGAGAGGAAGGGGAGGAGTGAGAGGGGCCAAGCCATTAAATAAATGAGATAAAACAATAACACATCTGCCTAAGACATTCAAACATGGCGGTACTGAGTGAATTATTCCGAGGTGAATTATGAGGAGAGGGCAGAATGATGAAGAATGATGATGGATGATGATGGATGATGAAGAATGATGATGGATGATGATGGATGATGATGGATGATGATGAATGATGAAGAATGATGATGGATGATGATGGATGATGAAGAATGATGATGGATGATGATGGATGATGAAGAATGATGATGGATGATGATGGATGATGATGATGATGGATGATGGATGATGATGGATGATGTAGAATGGTGATGGATGATGATGGATGATGTAGAATGGTATGATGATGGATGATGATGGATGATGATGGATGATGATGGATGATGAAGAATGATGATGGATGATGATGGATGATGTAGAATGGTGATGGATGATGATGGATGATGAAGAATGATGATGGATGATGATGAATGATGATGGATGATGATGGATGATGAAGAATGATGATGGATGATGATGGATGATGAAGAATGATGATGGATGATGATGGATGATGAAGAATGATGATGGATGATGAAGAATGATGAAGAATGATGATGGATGATGATGGATGATGAAGAATGATGATGGATGATGATGGATGATGTAGAATGGTGATGGATGATGATGGATGATGATGAATGATGTAGAATGGTGATGGATGATGATGGATGATGAAGAATGATGATGGATGATGATGGATGATGTAGAATGATGATGGATGATGATGGATGATGTAGAATGGTGATGGATGATGATGGATGATGTAGAATGGTGAAGAATGATGATGGATGATGATGAATGATGAAGAATGGTGAAAAATGATGATGGATGATGAAGAATGATGATGGATGATGATGGATGATGAAGAATGATGATGGATGATGATGGATGATGTAGAATGGTGAAGAATGATGATGGATGATGATGAATGATGAAGAATGGTGAAAAATGATGATGGATGATGAAGAATGATGATGGATGGTGAAAAATGATGATGGATGATGATGGATGATGATGGATGATGTAGAATGGTGATGGATGATGATGGATGATGATGAATGATGAAGAATGGTGAAGAATGATGATGGAAGATGTAGAATGGTGAAGAATGATGATGAATGATGGTGGATGATGTAGAATGGTGAAGAATGGTGATGGATGATGATGGATGATGATGAATGATGAAGAATGATGATGGATGGTGAAGAATGATGAAGAATGATGATGGAAGATGTAGAATGGTGAAGAATGATGATGAATGATGGTGGATGATGTAGAATGATGACGAATGATGATGGATGATGATGAATGATGTAGAATGGTGAAGAATGATGATGGATGATATAGAATGATGAAGAATGGTGAAAAATGATGATGGATGATGAAGAATGATGATGGATGATGATGGATGATGAAGAATGATGATGGATGATGATGGATGATGTAGAATGGTGATTGATGATGATGGATGATGATGAATGATGAAGAATGGTGAAAAATGATGATGGATGATGAAGAATGATGATGGATGGTGAAGAATGATGAAGAATGATGATGGATGGTGAAGAATGATGATGGAAGATGTAGAATGGTGAAGGATGATGATGGATGATGAAGAATGGTGAAAAATGATGATGGATGATGATGGATGATGATGGATGATGAAGAATGATGATGAATGATGGTGGATGATGAAGAATGATGATGGATGGTGAAGAATGATGATGGAAGATGTAGAATGGTGAAGAATGATGATGAATGATGGTGGATGATGTAGAATGGTGAAGAATGGTGATGGATGATGATGGATGATGATGAATGATGAAGAATGATGATGGATGGTGAAGAATGATGAAGAATGATGATGGAAGATGTAGAATGGTGAAGAATGATGATGAATGATGGTGGATGATGTAGAATGATGACGAATGATGATGGATGATGATGAATGATGTAGAATGGTGAAGAATGATGATGGATGATATAGAATGTTGAAGATGATGGATGATGTAGAATGATGATGAATGATGTTGGATGATGTAGAATGATAAAGAATGATGATGGATGATGATGGATGATGTAGAATGGTGAAGAATGAGGATGGATGATGATGGATGATGTAGAATGGTGAAGAATGGTGATGAATGATGGTGGATGATGTAGAATGATGATGAATGATGGTGGATGATGTAGAATGATGAAGAATGATGATGGATGATGATGGATGATGTAGAATGGTGAAGAATGATGATGGATGATGTAGAATGGTGAAGAATGATGATGGATGATGATGGATGATGTAGAATGGTGAAGAATGATGGTGGATGATGTAGAATGATGAAGAATGATGATGGATGATGATGGATGATGTACAATGGTGAAGAATGAGGATGGATGATGTAGAATGGTGAAGAATGATGGTGGATGATGTAGAGTGATGAAGAATGATGATGGATGATGATGGATGATGATGGATGATGTAGAATGGTGAAGAATGATGATGGATGATGATGGATGATGTAGAATGGTGAAGAATGATGATGGATGATGATGGATAATGTAGAATGGTGAAGAATGATGATGAATGATGATGGATGATGTACAATCGTGAAGAATGATGATGGATGATGATGGATGATGTAGAATGGTAAAGAATGATGATGGATGATGATGAATGGTGAAGAACGATGAAGAATGATAATAAAATAACTCACACGAAGAACGGGAAGAGCAGGACAAAAAAAAAGTAACGTAAATGAGAAAGATACAGACAGACAGATAAAGGAGTTTACTAATTAGCTCACCTTAATAACCATACCTGAGTAACCCATTAAAAATAAATTAAGATACCTAATCCAATAAAGAAAACGAGGTAAAGTTACACTGGAAAAAACTACTTAAAAATGGTTTGATTATAATGAGGCTAATTAGTGTAGGAAAGGGTCATTACTAAAGCAAGTTAAGGTGCCTTAAGGTCAGAGGGTCATAACACACTTCTCTCATTTGTCTTGTTGAGTCAGGTATAAAGGTTCAGGTATGGAAGGGAGATGTGGAGGAGAGTCTCACACACACACACACACACACACACACACACACACACACACATACATATATATATATATATATATATATATATATATATATATATCTGATAACACTAGGAAAAGATAACACGAATTAGGGACTTCGTGTATTCTATTTACTATGGTTATCAGCATATACTGATCACTCACTATATATATATATATATATATATATATATATATATATATATATATATATATATATATATATATATATATATATATACACAGTGATGCCGACGGTGCTTATGATCAGGGTAAGGTAAGTGTCGATGGAAGGTAAGGCGTTAGGTAGGGCCTCACACCTGACGTAGCTCTAAGATAACACGGAAAGTCTCGTCCCAACTACGGTAAACTTCCCTCCCATAAATCTAACTTCACGAGGCCGTAAAAGAGATAGTCATTGAGAAGTTTAGAAAAGTACGCGTGTGTGTGTGTGTGTGTGTGTGTGTGTGCCACGTCAAACAGGGATAATTATCACAATAAACTTTAAAACATAGCTCATGTTTACCCCAAATAGAAAATGTTTACTTTTACAGCTATAACTATAAGGAAAACAGTCCATACACAATAAATGGACGACTATATTTCATTAAAAAAGTTGTTAAGTAACCTAACTTAACCTTACCAAACAATATGTAAATGTACCTTAAGTTATGTGATGGAAGGGGATACATATATATATATTGAGGAAACTAGGCCATTAAGCGTCACTCTGGCCTTTGTTAGTGAGAGAAGTTCTCCTTGTGTTCTGGTCTTGTGTCTTGAGGGCGTTAAACATCCCCAACACCACGCACTCGATCCTCCCACACCACTTAAAGACGGGCGTTAAACATCCCCAACACCACGCACTCGATCCTCCCTCACCACTTAAAGACGGGCGTTAAACATCCCCAACACCACGCACTCGATCCTCCCTCACCACTTAAAGACGGGCGTTAAACATCCCCAACACCACACACTCGATCCTCCCTCACCACTTAAAGACGGGCGTTAAACATCCCCAACACCACACACTCGATCCTCCCTCACCACTTAAACACGGGCGTTAAACATCCCCAACACCACGCACTCGATCCTCCCTCACCACTTAAAGACGAGGAAACAAACAATGGAAAAAACATGACAAAGTTTTCCACCCAGTCGTCAGTATGATGAGGAGAGATGGGGTTAAACAAGACGTTGCTTCAATCAGTTTACGGTCGAGGTTCTGAACTACCTACAGCCTGGATCAAACTAGTACTGTACCGTGTTTCCCGAGTCTCCCCGAGGCTGGCTGTATCACCCTTCGGCTACACGGTACAGCAATACAGGTGAGGAGAGTACAGTAATCCCACACCTCCTCCCTCAACAACAAAGGAATCCAGTCAAAAGTGATTAACAGAGCCACCAGTATCGTACCTACAACACAACCTGCCACCAGTGTTGAACCTACACCTGCCACCAGTGTTGAACCTACACCTGCCACAAGTGTTGAACCTACACCACCACCTGCCACCAGTGTTGAACCTACACCTGCCACCAGTATCGAACCTACACCACCACCTGCCACCAGTGTTGAACCTACACCTGCCACCAGTGTTGAACCTACACCTGCCACCAGTGTTGAACCTACACCTGCCACCAGTATCGAACCTACACCACCACCTGCCACCAGTGTTGAACCTACACCTGCCACCAGTGTTGAACCTACACCTGCCACCAGTGTTGAACCTACACCTGCCACAAGTGTTGAACCTACACCACCACCTGCCACCAGTGTTGAACCTACACCTGCCACCAGTATCGAACCTACACCACCACCTGCCACCAGTGTTGAACCTACACCTGCCACCAGTGTTGAACCTACACCTGCCACCAGTGTTGAACCTACACCTGCCACCAGTATCGAAACTACACCACCACCTGCCACCAGTGTTGAACCTACACCTGCCACCAGTGTTGAACCTACATCTGCCACTAGTATTGAACCTACACCACCACACCAACTGCCACCAGTATTGAACCTACACCTGCCACCAGTGTTGAACCTACACCTGCCACGAGTGTTGAACCTACACCTGCCACAAGTGTTGAACCTACACCTGCCACCAGTATTGAACCTACACCTGCCACAAGTGTTGAACCTACACCACCACCTGCCACCAGTGTTGAACCTACACCTGCCACCAGTATCGAACCTACACCACCACCTGCCACCAGTGTTGAACCTACACCTGCCACCAGTGTTGAACCTACACCTGCCACCAGTGTTGAACCTACACCACTACCTGCCACTAGTGTTGAACCTACACCTGCCACCAGTGTTGAACCTACACCTGCCACCAGTGTTGAACCTACACCTGCCACCAGTGTTGAACCTACACCTGCCACCAGTGTTGAACCTACACCTGCCACCAGTGTTGAACCTACACCTGCCACCAGTATCGAACCTACACCACCACCTGCCACCAGTGTTGAACCTACACCTGCCACCAGTGTTGAACCTACATCTGCCACTAGTATTGAACCTACACCACCACACCAACTGCCACCAGTATTGAACCTACACCTGCCACCAGTGTTGAACCTACATCTGCCACAAGTGTTGAACCTACACCTGCCACCAGTATTGAACCTACACCTGCCACCAGTATTGAACCTACACCTGCCACAAGTGTTGAACCTACACCTGCCACCAGTATTGAACCTACACCTGCCACCAGTATTGAACCTACACCTGCCACAAGTGTTGAACCTACACCTGCCACCAGTATTGAACCTACACCTGCCACAAGTGTTGAACCCACACCTGCCACCAGTATTGAACCCACACCTGCCACCAGTATTGAACCTACACCTGCCACAAGTGTTGAATGTGACAGTCAGTTGAGCCTCCACTCACCTCCCGCCGTAGGACTGGTTGACCTTGTACGTTCGAGGTCGCCGTCAGAATGCTCAGAAGGACGTAGCTACCTGTACAGGGTGTGCAGGATCGCCTACCCTCGTGTTACGCCCTACTCTCCCTCTTGTTACATACACCCTCAATACCTTCACTCTGGGGACGATACCGTACACAAGGAGTTAAACGTTCACCTGTGTGTGTGTGTGTGTGTGTGTGTGTCATAGGGTTTAGTGGTACATCAAGTTTCCGCTTAGAGTAAGACACACAGACATACATACAACTAATGGAACACTCAGGGCTAATGTGTTGTTTATAACGAGGTTCTGGCTAGTGATTACAGTGAAAGGTACTACACACACACACACACACACACACACACACACACACAATTACCTCAGCGTTCTACTAATGACAAGGGAACAATGATTACTGCACAACCTTACAACACACAACAAAGGTAATTTACCCAGATGACAACAACAACACAACAACAATAACAAAACACAATAACAACACAATTACAACACAATAACAACTGTCGCCTCGTAGTGTTGTGTTTGTGCGAGTGTTTACATTTCCATATTCAAGGTCACAAGCATTTATAGTTCTCATTCCATCTGTAAGTTGTACCAGAATTGTAATTTTTCAAAAACGAGTGAAAATATGTGTTTATGAATTCTGAAACGAGATGTGTAATAATCTCAGGTGAGTATAATTATCCCAGGTGTGTGTAATTATCCCAGGTGTGTGTAATTATCCCAGGTGTGTGTAATTATCCCAGGTGAGTTTAATTATCCCAGGTGAGTGTAATTATCCCCGGTGTGTGTAATTATCCCAGGTGTGTGTAATTATCCCAGGTGAGTTTAATTATCCCAGGTGAGTGTAATTATCCCAGGTGTGTGTAATTATCCCAGGTGTGTGTAATTATCCCAGGTGAGTTTAATTATCCCAGGTGAGTGTAATTATCCCAGGTGAGTGTAATTATCCCAGGTGAGTTTAATTTTCCCAGGTGAGTTTAATTATCCCAGGTGAGTTTAATTATCCCAGGTGAGTGTAATTATCCCAGGTGAGTGTAATTATCCCAGGTGAGTGTAATTATCCCAGGTGAGTGTAATTATCCCAGGTGAGTTTAATTATCCCAGGTGAGTGTAATTATTCCAGGTGAGTATAATGCCAAGCTGACACCACCACACAAGTCGTAATTCATGTCGAGTAAAATAAACAGAGGTGGTAGTTAGTGATGCTGGGACGGGGATAACAACCCACACAGTCCGGCAATTAAGATAATTATAGCTTAGGTCATGAGGCATTGTTAGGTCAACTTAATATTTTACAATGACCATTTGGTACATGTTAAGTAGGCTCTCTCTCTCTCTCTCTCTCTCTCTCTATTTACATGTTTAGTTTACAATGAGTCTCTCTCTCTATTTACATGTTTAGTTTACAATGAGTCTCTCTCTCTCCCTCTATATTTACATGTTTAGTTTACAATGAGTCTCTCTCTCTCTCTCTCTCTCTCTCTCTATTTACATGTTTAGTTTACAATGAGTCTCTCTCTCTCCCTTTCTATTTACATGTTTAGTTTACAATGAGTCTCTCTCTCTCTCTCTATTTACATGTTTAGTTTACAATGAGTCTCTCTCTCTCTCTCTCTCTCTCTTTACATGTTTAGTTTACAATGAGTCTCTCTCTCTCTATTTACATGTTTAGTTTACAATGAGTCTCTCTCTCTCTCTCTATTTACATGTTTAGTTTACAATGAGTCTCTCTCTCTCTCTCTCTCTCTCTCTCTCTCTCTCTCTCACCCGTCAACAGTATAAGTGTGTCAGCAGTCTACACATTAATATTCTCAGGTACAGTCCCTCACCACCAAGGCCTTGTCCTCCTCTGCTTATCACACTGCCCCTTCGTTTCTCTTCTATCAACCTTTATCCTTTCCACTGTGTTTTATCTCTAGTTATTTCTCCTCTTCTTCCTCTTCATCCTCCTCCTCCTCCTTGTGTTCGTTTTCCTTCTCCTCCTCCTTCCTATATCCATAATCATACGTTCACTCAAACTTCATCCACTCACTCTTGTCCTCTCATCCACCTCCTTTACTCATCCATATTCATACCTCTCTCATTCAGGTCCTTCATCCGTTTTACCATCCATTCTCATCCTTCAATCTCCATCTCTCTACCAGCCAATTACTCAGCCAGTTTCTCATCAGTATCAATTCCCCTTCCCTTCCCTTCCTCTCCCCTCCCATCACCTCCCCTCCCATTACCTCCCCTCCCATCATATCTCATCACCTTCTTTCCCCTTTCCATCAACTCTCCTCCTTTTCTCTCCCCTCTCCAATCTCCTCCCCTCCCTTCCTCTCCCCTTCCATCTCCTCCCCTCCCTTCCTCTCCCCTTCCACCACCTCCTCTTCTTCTATCTCATCTCCTCCTTTCGCAATCCTATCATCTCCTTCTCTCCATCTTCCCTCTCTCATTTCTTCCAATCAAATCCTCTCCCCCATCCCCCTACCCTACTCTCCTTTCCTCTCGCTATAGAAATGACGGGAAAGGTGAATGGAATGGTAGACTCTGGACTCGGATTTCCAGTGAGTTTTCCTTTTGATTGGCTGCGAGTTTTAGCCCCTAAGTAAAGAGAGGGTTCCAATGTTCATCACAAAAATAAAGGTTGTCGTTTTCATTCGTTGCTGTGATGAGTTGCTGTGATGAGTTTGTTGCTGTGATGATTTGTTGCTGTGATGATTTTGTTGCTGTAATGAGTTTGTTGCTGTAATGAGTTTGTTGCTGTGATGAATTTGTTGCTGTGATGACTTTGTTGCTGTGATGAATTTGTTGCTGTGATGAATTTATTGCTGTGATGAATTTTTGCTGTAATGAGTTTGTTGCTGTGATGACTTTGTTGCTGTGATGAATTTATTGCTGTGATTAATTTGTTGCTGTGACGAATTTGTTGCTGTGACGAGTTTGTTGCTGTGACGAGTTTGTTGCTGTGACGAGTTTGTTGCTGTGATGAGTTTGTTGCTGTGACGAGTTTGTTGCTGTGATGAGTTTGTTGCTGTGATGAGTTTGTTGCAGTTCATAATAAAGTAAATAGAACGTTTTCTTTATGTATTTTTCAAGGATTATTTACTTTAGGTTAGGTTAGGTTAGGTTAGTAGCCTAGTCACAATTAAGGATCTGTACTATGTAAGGTTATGACATGAAGATTAGTACCCCAAGAGGCTTATCTCAATGTTAACTTTACTTAACTCACCCCCCCCCCCCACACAGGTATAGAATTACGGTGTTCAATCAACAGGTAAAGTAAAGTGTTGGTTGGGGGTGGGGGGTTAATCTTCAGGTGACCCAGTAAGCTATTTGTTTGTGCTTTAATGGAGATAGGCTACTAATGCCTTGCGTACGGTGTCCCCTCTGAGCTGAAGAAAATCGTCTGGCGTTAACCAAATGAAATATTAAAGTTGTCGTCCCTGTGGTGGTGTTAGTGGAGGTAGCGTATTAATAATTCCGTTTGATTACTACAGTTCATCAGTGTGTTACATCAGGTAAACTTTGTTGTACTGTATAAAGATCTATCCATCAGAGATGTCATCTATTCATAACAGCTGTCATCTATCCATAACAGCTGTCATCTACCCATCAGAGTTGTAACCTATCCATCAGAACTGTCATCTATCCACCAGAACTGTCGTTTATCCATCAGAGCTGTCATCGATCCATAACATCTGTCATCTATCCACCAGAACTGTCATCTATCCATAATAGCTGTAACCTATCCATCAGAACTGTCATCTATCCACCAGAAATGTCGTTTATCCATCAGAGCTGTCATCGATCCATAACATGTCATCTATCCACCAGAACTGTCATCTATCCATAATAGCTGTAACCTATCCACCAGAACTATCATTTATCCACCAGAACTGTCATCTATCCATCAGAACTGTCATCTATCCACCAGAACTGCCATGAACCTTTACCAGTGCATAACAAAACCACAATGCCATATTACCACGAGAATACACTAACAATGATGAACAAATTGAGACCCACCAAACACACGCACTCACGACACGACAAAGAGGTCCACTAAACCTGCGAAGAAATAAAAGAGGGAAATTACTCCTTTTAAATACATTATCGTGATTCCAGTACAGAATTGAAAAACCAAAAAAGGATTTCGATTTTTTGGGGGGAGGGGAAGGGGGGAGGAAGGGGGGAGGGGAGGAAGGGGGAAGGGGGGAGGTAGGGGGAGGGGAAGGGAAGATTGGTGATCAAAGTGAACAATACATATTTTTGTTTAGATCACCTGATAATTACACCGTTACCTTCACCTACTCTATTTCACCTTACGACTGACCACAAAACCCTTCACCTAACCTAACCCCCCAATCTCCTCCACCCACGTTAGGTTAGGTTAGGTTAGGTTAGGTTTCTATGAAGTAAAATATAAAGAGAAGAGTCTCCTTGAACGAGCAAGATCTACGATGAGGGAGACAGAGCCTTCAGCTTCACGTAGTTCTAAAAATATATTCATCCAGTTTAATGAGATGTAATTAACAAATAAATAAAGCGACCTCAAGACACACAGCTGGGGATTCTGACGTCATCATATAATTTAATTTAACGAGAATATAACACAAACTTAACCAACATATAACATAATTTAACATAAGCAACGCCTCATTCAATTTGTTTCATTATTACATAACTTTTCGGAAATAATCTCGTTTCCATCAGAGTGAAAACAAACTTTTATGTAAACTGTATTTCTAATAAAAACTGAGTCACAAAGACGTACAGTCACGGTAAAAAGTACTGTCGTCTCTCCTGCTGCTTTACGAACCCCGAGATTCAGATTCATGAACCCGAAGCATTTATGGACAGAATAATGCATCAATATTTACTGCTTCGGGTTCACAAGTCTGAATCTCGGGGTTCGTGGTTCAGCAGGATAGACGCCAGTACTTTTGACCGTAAATATACAGTGAGAAAACAGTAAAAGATAATCAATATAAAAGATACTTTTTAGGGGGGGGGTGAATTGTGCCTAGTGATATAAAGTTACCTATGCCAAGGGAGATGGTACGGAGCGCATCACAGACGTCCAGATTACAGGCGTTCTCAGTAAGGGCTGGCGGCCGGTGAGCAAGACCTGCCGACCTTGACAGCCGGGCCCCGCACCTGCTGCATTATCACCACCACCAACCTACCTAACAACACCACCACCTGTTTCTAATGCATGTAAGAAGTTTCAGTTTCATCTGATGTCCTTAATGTTCTCTCGTAGAAAAGATTTACACGAGAGTGTAGAGCTGTAAAGGATTTTGGGGGTTTGTTGGGCAAGATAGGGTTGGATAGATGGGTGGATAGGTGGGTGGATGGGTGGGTGTTAGGGTGGTCTGTATCTCAGGTATACAAGGTCACGGTCACACAACTACTGATCAATTTTTTTTTCAGGAATTTCCATTAATTTCAATTTTCGTTTCTTCGTTTCTCGTAAAAGTTATAAATTTTCGGGAGTCTCCTGGTCCGTCAACTTTGTGAACTGAAATGAAACTCTATGGATCTGTGTGAAGGTTGAAGATTCACGTTATATACTGTGTGTGTGTGAGTTGGTCGAGGACACTAGGAGATGTTTGTGTGTGTGTGTACAAGCTTTCTTCTAGCCTTATCCAGTTCCTGTCACTTTCTAAACTTGTCTTGCATCATTGTTTTGTATCATTTACCCACTTCTTTGTGATTTCTAAACCCCTGACACACAAATCAGAGAGAAACAACAATAATAGACAGGTAAATCCCTACCACAGGTGGGGAACATCAGAGAACAGGTGTGACAAGACATATTAACCACGGTCTCCAAACTCATCCATCTCCGACAAGTTCTACAACATAATTATTGAAAAGAATTATTAATAAATCCCGAAATTGCGGCTAAAACAATTTTGATCTTAAAACTAACCTAACCTAACCTAACCTAAACCTAACCTAACCTAACCTAACCTAAACCTAACCTAACCTAACCTAAACCTTACCTAAGTCGGCAAGTTGTATGATAAACTGTCACGTGTTAGTGCGAGAAACATCAGAGAAACTCAAGGTTAACAGGTGGTGGTGGTGGGAGGCGGGGCAGATGACGGTCACAAGCTGTACCCCGGGCGGCCCCCAAGGTACTGCATACATCCCAGGCTCATGGTCCACCTTGTGTACATTATAACACTAACTGGTGACTTAACGTGTCAACATACATATAGTACAGCTCTCTAAATAATCACCAGCATAATTCTTATAGCAGAAGGACTCACCGCTCACCCTCACCTTGTCCACCAGTACCACTACAGGTTAATGAACTCCCAAGGTCTGTACCAACCACACCCGTCCCTACTACTACCCCAGGCAGCCTTGTTACACCAGTTGGGATCACGTGTCCCTGCAGCCCAATCTTGCTATGGCCACTTGCCCTCCTAGAGCCGGTCCTGTACACAACATTCTCAACACTAATCTGCTCTGCTCTCTAGGGTTCATCTGGAGATGTCAGCTCTTGGCTGTGTTATATGTGTGTGTTGTGGTGAGTGGCGGACACGTGTGTGGTCTTCTGCTGCTGCCTTTATGGGAGACTAACTTTACAAAGAATTATCCTCCACTAATCTAACCTGTGCCTCCCTATCTCCCGTCTTCCTCCCAACACTCAGCATCAACAAGTTATCTACACGACCCAGGAGAAGTAACAAGAAAAACTTACCAAGTCATAATACAAGTCTGTCCCATAAACATCCACATCTTTTGTCTTGAGGCTTTTGTGAAGGTCGAGTGTGTGTGTGTGTGTGTGTGTGTGTGTGTGTGTGTAGATGTGTGTGTGTGAGAGTGAGCGTATCACAGCCATGGAGTAGGGCTAAAACACTGGTATATAACCCTGATATATAAACCTCTAAGTCTCCACTACACTACACAACTCTGACACATGATGCCCGGAGCCCAAAGCAAATGGATGTCATAATTCCTACGTTAAGTGTGGGCGATTAAATTATTTATCTTTATTTACGTATTGAAAATTTCTTCCCCCTCAATAAAATGTATGATTATTCAAACTGTATGTAATCACACACACACACACACACACAAAAGCTCCATGTTTCCACTACCAACTAATACGTAACTCAAATTTGATTCGTAATTAACTAAGGTGAATCAAAATTTATTCGCATTCAACTAAACAATGAATGAAGTTTGGATTGTGAAGGATCGGGTCGAGTCGGGTTCGGTCGGGTCGGGTCAGGTCGGGTCGGGTCGGGTCGGGTCGGGTCGGGTCGGATCGGGTCGGATCGGGTCGGGTCGGGTCGGGTTGGGTCGGGTCGGGTCGGGTTCTTTATATTCAGTTATATTAACCAGGTAGCCTCAACAATGCCCCCGTTTTCAAGGTAATTTTTCTTATGTCTGTATTTCACAAGTTCAGAACAATTCCTTAAGACTATCAGTACTTCACTTCAGACCTGCGGCCGAGTGGTTCTGATACAGTCATCTCCGGGGGCAGTAGGATCTGGCAGCTGCATTATCCGCCGGAGACAATGGCTTCATTTATCTTCTGCTCGGAAATGTTTGATTATGCTAAATGGGAGTTACCTTGACTGATGGTGTGTTTCCAGTCCACTTGCCGTTCTTTGTATATAAAACTCGCTTACATTTCCAGTAACTGTAGATTGGATAATATCTCACGTGGGCCAACAGGGTTACTGCGGATTCCTTTAGTATGTTGTTTTTTTATAATGGTAGTGCTGTTCATCTCTACTGGATAAACTGGAAAACGAGTAAAGATGAGGTTACTGTGGCGAGACTTCAGCTTCCCACCTCCTAAAATGTGAGGGATATCGCCCGGACAACTAATCAACCAAGACCTTTGACAATTAGAGGGAGGAACACCTAGAGACGGAAAGGGAGATGGGAAGGGAGGAGGCAGGAAGTGTAGTAACATCCCGGAAGTAAATCCATAAGGCAAGACTCTGACGCAGCCAATAATTGTGTAAAGTCCCGTCAGTCCTCCGTGCCATCCGTGAACCCTGAGACTCATGAACCGGTGAATCCGAGACACAACACAATGCACCAAAGTGTTTAGAAACTGACTGAGTAGAAACACATCCACACTTGTCATGAAGATAAATCCCGTAGACCTGAAGGACCGCAGTACAGTATTCGGCCCTGTTTAAACTGACACTGTTCTAGGTACACAAAGGAGCAGTTTGATCGGCACTGTATTCGGCCATCTTCACTTTGTCCAACTGTAACGTTAGGTACTCAGTCACAGCTGGGTGAACTAGGGGTACCCCGAGGGTGAACTAGGGACCTATCAAAAACTTAGACTTTGTCTACCTAGAAACTACTTTAATGTAAACATCACAGGAGTAATAACTATAGTTTTCCACCATAAGTTTATGTTTTCTGCTCGTAGACGGTAAACAACATGGACAGATTCAAGAGGCTGCAGCCACGTGCTCCCACATTCCAGTAAAGAAACTCAATTTAAGCTTTCGTCTTTAGTTGTGGCCGTGACAACTGAAGAGCCTATGGTGAACAAGACAATGTTGGGGACCACTTGGTGCCTGCCAGGGACCACCATATTTGACCATGAAATATTTTATTTGAAAAGCAAAACACGACATTCAAGAGTGAATATTGTTACCTTCAAGTAACTACCAGCGCGCGCAGGACAGAACCAGATAACTAAAAGACGTCCTCCTCGTTCAGGGAAGGATCACCAACATGTGAGTGGATCCAGATTCATTCCAGTATTACGTAAACTACAATGAAAAATAAGTTTTGAACTCTGGACCTGATCTTTGGTCATCACAAGAAACACTGGACAACACACCGGCTCTAAGAGGATGCGTGATGCTGTAATGACTTAAAAGATCAGGTAATAATGACGTAAAACAACCGAAAGTTCCGCAAGTTGTTGAGTTAACGACATACACAAGTCACGACCTTGAACATCACTGGCCAAGAAAATTTCCCGAATGACTTTATACAACAAAAGTGATCCTGATCTTCAACACGGGAGGTGACGGCGACTTAGCGGAGACACAAGACTCATGAACAAGCACAAAAACAATGATAACTGACAAATAAAACTAACTTGGACATACCTGAAGTGTGATGTGTTATACTGTCCCCCGAGGAGCTGTTAACTTTCACCTTCCTGGAAAAAACAAAAAAAAATATATTAACTTTTCATCTCGGTTTACTGCTATAAAAATATTGGTAAAGGTTGAGGAAAAAGTCTCCACTTATACCACGTTATATAAAATCAGGATCTCAAGGACGTGTTTGTAAAAGTTTATTAGGCGGGAGAGTATTAAATGATGACTGTGTAGTAATAATACCTTTAGAAGTTTTATTGTGGGGCAACGATGATTGGCTACAGAAACCTAACCTAACCAAATACTTGATATGTAAGATCATTAGTAGAGTTGGTTGGTGTTGTCTGCCATCATTAGTGGTTTAGACCTTCAGCTTTCCTCAGGGAGCATTACAATAAACGAGAACATTGTGCCTCCAACTGAGATGATGGAGGGTCACTCATGAGGCCCACTGAGATGATGGAGGGTCACTCATGAGGCCCACTGAGATGATGGAGGGTCACTCGTGAGGCCCACTGAGATGATGGAGGGTCACTCATGAGGCCCACTGAGATGATGGAGGGTCACTCATGAGGCCCACTGAGATGATGGAGGGTCACTCATGAGGCCCACTGAGATGATGGAGGGTCACTCATGGGGCCCACTGAGATGATGGAGGGTCACTCAAGAGGCCCACTGAGATGATGGAGGGTCACTCGTGAGGCCCACTGAGATGATGGAGGGTCACTGAAGAGGCCCACTGAGATGATGGAGGGTCACTCATGAGGCCCACTGAGATGATGGAGGGTCACTCATGAGGCCCACTGAGATGATGGAGGGTCACTCGTGAGGCCCACTGAGATGATGGAGGGTCACTCGTGAGGCCCACTGAGATGATGGAGGGTCACTCAAGAGGCCCACTGAGATGATGGAGGGTCACTCATGAGGCCCACTGAGATGATGGAGGGTCACTCATGAGGCTCACTGAGATGATGGAGGGTCACTCATGAGGCCCACTGAGATGATGGAGGGTCACTCATGAGGCCCACTGAGATGATGGAGGGTCACTCATGAGACCCACTGAGATGATGGAGGGTCACTCATGAGGCTCACTGAGATGATGGAGGGTCACTCATGAGACCCACTGAGATGATGGAGGGTCACTCATGAGGCTCACTGAGATGATGGAGGGTCACTCATGAGACCCACTGACTTACTACGCTGCTCACCTATGCCCTGCAAAGTGTGGAACCTTGAGTGGTAACATTTCTCTATGTTCTTATTATAATTTAATCTTGTTAGTTATTTGTGTATAAAGTCACCAGACGTGATCAGCACCTCTAGTTGGGACACTCCGGTAACTATACTAGGCGCCGTGTTGTATACTCGTGCTGTAAGAAGCGCCATCTATGGGCTGAAAATCAAACTGAACCAGAGGACTCGCAGGGTTCACTCCAGCGGTTCATTCTTATTCCCGAGGACACGTAACTTTTTGAGGGGACTGTACAGCCCCGCAAAAAAAAATTCATTAGATTTTCCGTCAATACAATTTGAAACGCTATACAAAATGGTTTGATATGATCCCCAGTGTATCACTATACGCTGGTACGCCTGCTGGCCATATCAGCAACAGCTAGAGATTGGGGGAGGGAGTCATCCTTGTTTGGTACCCTCGATACTTCTATGTAAACAATGAATCCATAAAGCTATATTAATGTATGTCTCTTGCTGGGTAGAAGTAAGGCATTATGTAAACAAGCCTCTGACTGATGATTACAATAACACTGAAATATAAATTAAATGGAAGTCATAACTGAGACTGAAACAGACCTTAACACGGACATTTCACCATTACGTCGCTGTACGGAGTTTCATTCATACTGAGTTTCACAATATGCCAACTCATGTTCACGATGTCTGAGTTATGAAGAGTGATTAAGCAAACAGTACTTGATGTTAGAGTGAACAGCTGCAGTAATATACAATATATCAGTCTACATGGGATCTGCCACGTTACTGATATGTAAACTGCATTGGTCTAACACCTAAAATAAGGTTTCAAATCAAGGTACTTGTAGGCAACAGAACCCCCCCCAGCCCCCCCCCCCCTCCACCTATAGTAAGACATTTGTGGTTGTAAGTTTCAGTGTGGTAGCAGTTGTTTTATGGCGCTTAACTCCTCGTGATACTGTGGGTTCGATCACCTCAGTTCGCTGTGCTATCTCAGCGTCACGTATACCCTCGTTGTGAAGGGTAATAATAGCCCCTCTCACGTCTTGTGGTGTCTCCCCGATAATTCCTCGCTCCATTCGATGTAAGGTCCCGTTGATGACCGGCCTGGCGTTGGTGTCCACGTACGACATCCACTCCGAGTCATGTAAGATATGATCTGAAGCCTCGGAGGATTCACATCATTCGAAAACGTATATACTCATTCATGCTCAACCATTCAGAAACAGGTCGAGTAATAAGGCTCGGAAAGCCTGGAATCACGTCGACTCCTTAGCTAACGTTACTTTTTTTTGGGGGGGGGGGGCACTGTACACCAAGAGTTGCGATTATGATTTACAGTGACCAGTGACGTGTGTATGTTTCCCGTGTGGGGACGTCCATGAACCTGCTCCTTCACAAACTCATGGTAAGAGTTGACAACAATGGTCATGGGACACTGGCAACCAATTGTCATTCTCCAGAGTATAAGAGTTTTTCTCCGGCAAGAGACAAAGCCGGATAGATCCACAATATATCTTTCACTCGCAAGACGGAATAAACCCAACATCTCTGAGCCTTTCAGATAGAGCAACACTTGAAGACAGTTTGTGATGGAAAACCAGCAGCTAAGATGGATTTTAATGGCGCAGAGCTGACTTAAAGATGATGAAACTGTCAAACACTCGAATATCGTGAGAAGACATAAATCGTACACACCCACACACACACACACACACACACTCTTTCTTTGCCCTTCATCGTGTCTGGCTGTGTCATGCAGTAGGTTGAGAAAAGACACAAAGTATTTATCATAAAACTCGGGCAGACTGAAGGTGTGTGGGGTGAGGGTCAACCTGTAACTTCTACAACTGCCGCCAACACAAACACAACTCCTCCCCGTCCGTCCCCTCCTGAGAGTGATGCTGCTGAGTAGTGCCAGAGACCCAGTTTAGTCTTACACTCTTACTGTCTTACTTAGATTCTCTTGATTATTTGCTTACTATTTTACTTGTTTGCTTACTTATTATCTTGCTTGACTATTTATCTTCTTCGCCACCAAGAGACACGCTAGCTGGTCGGGAAGTAGAAAGGGTGGGATGACTTCTCTGCCCTGTAGTATGAGGAAGTACCGTAGTGTAGGACTGGCTCTTAGTCTAGGCCCAGGCGACACAGGTGACGCAGTGCAGTTTTTTGTGTGTCTAGTTATTTAAAGTAAGAGACCACACAACAGGACGCTGGGCAGTAGGGTGCGGGCCTGTGATGAGGTGCGCGGCGTGGTGGTAGAAATAGTTTTTGTTCTACACGTGGATGTCTCAGGTGTTTCAAGGCATAAAGTTATCGAGTTTTGATATAGCGGGGAACCAAGGTGAAAGATAGTATCAGACCCCATTATCGAACACCCTTTGGCGTTCACACAAAGGAGGAGTCACGCATATGACGCACGTGACGCATGCGACACACGTTATGACGGCGCGCGTGTTTTCCTTTAATAATAATAATAATAATAATAATAATAATAATAATCACTACTAGGGAACAGCTTCGTCCTTGCCATCTACCCCCCACACTCTCTCTCTCTCTCCTTATATATTTCATATAAATGTACCAACTTTGCATATATTTTCCGATAATATTGAGTTCCTTAGCAAGTTATTTTAGTCTCTCTCTCTCTCTCTCCTCTCTCTCTCTCTCTCTCTCTCTCTCTCTCTCTCTCCTACTCACAGTTCCCCCGTCAACAATTTCGCTACTTGGAGATATTACCATTGTGAGTTTTTACCCTGAAATCCCTCACCGACTATTCTTTCATCCCTGTCATGTGTTTTAAAGCAAATGATTTACGATTACACGTGACGAGCTTAAAACGAGGTAACAAAATAAATAAACTGTTTACTTCAGGATTTGGTGAAAAATAAACACTACTGTTGGTGTGTGTCTGTACCTGCCTACCTGACTACCTGCCTACCTGGATAACTGACTCTCTGGATACATGACTGCCTGCCTACCTATCTGCTTGCCTGACCTGCTTACCTAACTAACTACCTACGTACCTATCTATCTGCCTGCCTACCTACACCCTGTCTGCCTACCTATCAACCTGTCTGCCTACCTGACCTGCTTACCTATCTGCCTGCCTACAAATCAGCCTATCTGCCTACCTACCTACACCCGACTGACACCCCCATAGCATTTACTATTTTGGGGGTGTTTTAATGCTCTTGTCCATGCATATATTTTTGATGGAAGTTGATGCTGATGTAATCCAACAGTAAAACGATACACACAACACGTAATTGTGTGTGTGTGTGTGTGTGTGTGTGTGTGTGTGTTGCTATTGGTTATTGATAGATGATACGAGGTCTTGGTGACGACAGTTCTCGGGATGGTTTATTTCCTCCTTCCTTCCTTCCTTCCTTCCTTCATTCCTTCATTCCTCCATCACACACACACACACACACACACACACACACATCTACCAAAGTGACATCTCACCTCTCCTCCACAATCATTCCCTCTCATCTCAACCATTCCCTCCCACTCCACCGTAGGAACTTCCCCCCACTCTCTCTAAATGGGAACACGGCACCTGGCTCATTATGTAACAACCCACATCAGTGAAACACACACCCAGCTTTACCGCCTCCTCTCCCACCCACTCACACCACCACTCACTCCCTCTCTCTCTTACCCACAACCTCTCCACCCACTCAGTCCTTCCACCACTCACTCACTCACAACACCACCACCCACTCACTCCCTCTCTTACCCACAACCTCTCCACCCACTCAGTCCTTCCACCACTCACTCACTCACAACACCACCACCCACTCACTCCCTCTCTTACCCACAACCTCTCCACCCACTCACTCCTACCACTGCCCACTCACAACACCAAAACTTCCTCCACCTCAACAGGACCACAAATTCCTCCCTCATAATCAGAGTCACAAGATCACCAGCAACTGTAGTCATAAATCACCAAATCTCTTCCTCACACGTCAGGGATAAGATACACCCACGTATTATCACGCCCCCCAGAAAGTAACTTTACCATTTAGTGTTAAACAATATGACACAACGGACGAAGGATTATGACAACCCTACCGAGACAACAGGAGTCACAGTGTTCATTGTGGAATTTATCGACCATCTCCGTGAAGATACTTTTTTGGGGGGAGTGAGTTACCTCCTCTAACACCTGGGATTCTTTCTCACACAGTCTTTATATAAGGTGGAGGAGTGGTTACAGTACTGGGATAAGAGTCAATTGATCCCTGGTTCGTATCTCCATTGAGGAAGTAATGTGTGATTTATATCCGGTGTGTGTTGTGGGTAAAACTAATGTCCACCACAGACGTGTAACAAAAACTCAATCGGCTTAGAAGTGTTTAGACCACGGGGGGGGGGGGGGGGGGGAGCTTATACTGCACCAACCTCTGTGTGTGTGTGTGTGTGTTTGCCTAAGCACTTGTTTAATATTGTGTCCAATTTTCACCTTCCTTCCTGATATATCACCCGGACAGACGAACAGCCAACCACCAGGACAAACAGAGTAACACTGAGTAAGTCCCTGCAGCTCCTGGCCGCACCTGGGGACTTACTGGGGGAGGTGAGGGAGGGGAAGGGGAGGAAGGGAAGGGGAGGGAAGGGGAGGAAGGTGGAGAAGGAGGCGAGGTGAGGAAGAGGAGGTGGGGGAGTGGGAGGTGAGGAAGAGGGAGAAGAGGTGAGGGAGAGTGAGGTGAGGTGGGGGAGAGGGAGGTGAGGTGAGGGAGAGGGAGGTGAGGGAGAGTGGGGGGAGGTGAAGGAGAGTGGGGGGAGGTGAGGGAGGGGTAGGAGAGGTGAGGAAGAGGAAGGGGAGGCGAGAAAGGGGAGAAGGAGGTGAGGTGAGGAAGAGGAGGTGGGGGAGTGGGAGGTGAGGAAGAGGGAGAAGAGGTGAGGGAGGGTAGAGGAGGTGAGGGAGAGTGGGGTGAGGTGGGGAGAGGGAGGTGAGGTGGGGAGAGGGAGGTGAGGGAGGGAGGGTAGAGGAGGTGAGGGAGAGTGGGGGAGGTGAGGGAGAGGGAGGAGAGGTGAGGGAGGGAGGATAGAGGAGGTGAGGGAGAGTGGTGGAGGTGAGGGAGAGGGAGGGAAATGAGGGAGACTGGTGGGAGGAGATAATATACTTTCCTAAGAATAACCAATTTCACCAACAAATAAATTGATACACTCCAGAGTCACTGTTCTGTTGACACTATATATATATAAACAGTGACGTCACAACACAGCAATAAAACAAGTTCGGTTCTATACTGAGGACAATATTTCTCTCTACTCGACCTTCGTTAAAAATAATGAGTGTGTAAATAAAGCTTCAAGCACCGAGAGGAAAATTATGGCAGCGAAATTATTTATTGTTGTCAAAATAAATCTAATATGAAATTCCATATATATACATAATATCACCAATTTACTAAAACAAATGTCCCACAACATAAGAGGTAGTTACTGTAAAGAGAACGACCAGAGTAAATGGTGTTATAGAACTACCAGTCTGGTAGTTCTCTCCCCCCCCTCCCCCTCACCACGGCTAAAGGAAGCAATCTGGACACATGCTGACACTTTCGTCCTAGATACACTTTTTACATATTACCACCATCATCATCACTCCCATCATCATCATCACTACCATTATCATCATCATCATCATCATTATCACCACTATCATCATCATCACTACCATCATCATCATCATCATCATTCTCACCACTATCATCATCATCATCATCACTACCATTATCATCATCATCATCATCATCATTCTCACCACTATCATCATCATCATCACTACCATTATCATCATCATCATCATTCTCACCATTATCATCATCATCATCACTACCATTATCATCATCATCATCATCCTCACCACTATCATCATCATCATCACTACCATTATCATCATCATCATCATCATCATTCTCACCACTATCATCATCATCATCACATCATCATCATCATCATCATCATCCTCACCACTATCATCATCATCATCACTACCATTATCATCATCATCATCATCATCATTCTCACCACTATCATCATCATCATCACTACCATCATCATCATTCTCACCACTACCATTATCATCATCATCATTACCACTATCATCATCACCATCTCATCACTACCATTATCATCATCAGCATCATCATCATTCTCACCACTATCATCATCATCATCACTACCACTATCATCATCATCATCATCATCACTACCACTATCATCATCATCATTCTCACCACTATCATCATCATCATCACTACCATCATCATCATCATCACTACCATCATCATCATCATCATCATCATCATCACTACCATCATCATCATCACTACCATCATCATCATCATCATCATCATTCTCACCACTATCATCATCATCACTACCACTATCATCATCATCACTACCATCATCATCATCATCATCATTCTCACCACTATCATCATCATCATCATCATTCTCACCACTATCATCATCATCATCACTACCATCATCATCATCATCATCACTACCATCATCATCATCATCATCATCACTACCATCATCATCATCACTACCATCATCATCATCATCATCATCATCATCATTCTCACCACTATCATCATCATCATCACTACCATCATCATCATCATTCTCACCACTACCATCATCATCATCATCATCATCACTACCATCATCATCATCATCATCACTACCATCATCATCATCATTCTCACCACCATCATCATCATCATCATCATCATCACTACCATCATCATCATCATCATCGCTACCATCATCATCATCATCATCATCATTCTCACCATCATCATCATCATCATCATTCTCACCACTATCATCATCATCATCATCATCATCACTTCCATCATCATCATCATCATCATTCTCACCACCATCATCATCATCATCATCACTACCATCATCATCATCATCATCATCATCATTCTCACCATCATCATCATCATCATCATCATCATTCTCACCACTATCATCATCATCATCATCATCATCATCATCACTACCATCATCATCATCATCATCGCTACCATCATCATCATCATCATCATCATTCTCACCATCATCATCATCATCATCATCATCATTCTCACCACTTCATCATCATCATCATCATCATCATCACTTCCATCGCCGGGGTTTGATGTAAACACTTCTTGTTTTTTCTTTACTGTCGAAGTAATAAACAGTAATTACCTGAGAGAACAAATCATGAATTCTCTCCAGGTAAGTGTTGTGAATACACTTTGAGAGAACACTTGAGTTAGGTGTTCGTCCCTGTTCAAGTGGTAAAGTTCCCGTAAGTGTCAGCCGGTTGTTTGATTAATCAGCTGACCTGCGCCTGACCTCTGAGATAAGTTACAAGCTCTGTCGTCTAGTGTCGTCAATAGGTTGAGTCATTGTTGAATAATTTGGTGAATAAGTTGATGTTATTCATTTGGGTGAATAGTTATATAAAGCAAAGGTGCTTTTATACACCATCACCACCATCACCACCCTCATCACCACCATCAACACCACCCTCATCATCACAACTACCCTCATCACCACCATCACCCTCATCACCACCATCACCACCACCCTCATCACCACCATCACCCTCATCACCACCACCCTCATCACCACCATCACCACTACCCTCATCACCACCACCACCCTCATCACCACCACCACCCTCATCATCACCACCACCACCCTCATCATCACCACCACCCTCATCACCACCATCACCACCACCCTCATCACCACTACCCTCATCACCACCATCACCCTCATCACCACCATCACCACCACCCTCATCACCCTCATCATCACCACCACCCTCATCACCACCATCATCCTCATCACCACCATCACCACCACCCTCATCACCACCATCACCCTCATCACCACCATCACCACTACCCTCATCACCACCATCACCCTCATCACCACTACCCTCATCATCACCATCACCACCACCCTCATCACCACCACCACCACCCTCATCACCACCATCACCCTCATCACCACCATCACCACCACCCTCATCACCACCATCACCCTCATCACCACCATCACCACTACCCTCATCACCACCACCACCCTCATCACCACCATCACCACTACCCTCACCACCACCACCACCTTCATCACCACCCTCATCACCACCATCCACTCCACCTCAACAATTCATCACAAATTTTCCCTGGCAATTTATTTCCAGATAATTTAATGTATATAATAATTTCATCACCTGAAGATTAGACACCCCAGCTTATTTTACATGAAGATCATCAGGTAAAATAAGCTGGGTTGTCTACTCATCAGGTAAATTAAGCTGGGGTGTGTAATCTTCATGTGATCCAAACACTATGAAGGAAGGTGAACGAGTGAACTAAATAAATAATAATAGTAACACCAAAGAGGAGAAAATCTTTGTTGAATTATGACCAAGTTTCCCTTCCAGCCCACCCAAACCCACCCAACCCCCGCCCCGAACCTACCCAACCCCCACCCCGACCCACCCAACCCCCGCCCCGACCCACCCAACCCCCGCTCCAGCTAATATAAAACGACCGTGAATATATTTCTTTTTTTAGACGAGACAGGTAATGGATGGCCAGGTGATTATGGGGGATGAGTGTGTGGTTGTGGTGTGGTGGAGGTGTGGCGAAGGTGGTGTGGCGGAGGTGTGTTGGAGGTGGTGTGGCGGAGGTGTGCTTGTGAATTGGTGTGGTTGTGGTGTCGTGTGATGAGAGAGAGAGAGAGAGAGAGAGAGAGAGAGAGAGAGAGAGAGAGAGAGAGAGAGAGAGAGAGAGAGAGAGACGTTAAACCCACCCTATTGTAAACATTAACCCGAGGTAACGTTTTCCCTGAAGGATAAAGGAGGAGAAACAGAGGAAAACCTTGATAAAAGCGAGAAATATAACACCAGAGTGAGGAGAAAGAGGAGACGGGAGCAGGTACTTGACCTCTGAGAGAATGACTCATGCCAAGTGTATGACAGTGACACACATATGACAAGGTTACGAGTGAGTCATGTCAGAAGGTGAATGCTTGTGACTCTGTGGTGATATTGGTGATCAGGTTTTGGTAATGGTGAAAGCCCCCCCCCCACCCCCCCTCTACTGACCTGTTGTTATTGGTGAGAGATTTTCGACAACAAATATAATTTCTCTGCAGTTTTTTATATCAAATTATGTTCTTACTTATCTTTGTTTTACCTTAGAACTATAGGAAAATAACACTTATGTATATCCAAAATAGAAATCAATATCAAATAACACACACAATTCCTGGGACGTGTACGTATTTATAGTCATGTACGTTTTTATATGCATATAAATGTGTACATATTATCCTTTTATAATTTAATTTCACTAATGTTACTGGGAGTCAACCTCATCCAGATCCTCACCAAACTATTTACAAACTTTACTTATACAACTTTACCTCATAAATACCAAACTAAACTAGCAAATAATTCTTACAACCCCAGAAAAATACTAAAACTTCAAATCCAAGTAAAAGTATAAAAAAAAAGTTTGATAAATGTGGATAAGAATTAATATTTATAACTCATATAAAAAGTTACTAAAAATATATTTCTTTTTTTTCTGAAGGTGACAACACGACGCCGTTCATACGCAACACAGCCAACGTCCCGCGAGAATTCCACGAGGGAGATGACATCCTACTGACATGTGTGGTGGCTAACCTCGGCAACCATACTGTGTGGTGGAGTAAACACGAGGACGGCAAGAAGTCCATCCTTACCGTGGCTGACAGAAGCATCACTAATGACAACCGCATCTCCATACTCCACGACAGAGGTAAGGATCTGCTGGTGAACGGGGTACTGGTGAACGGGTACTGGTGAATAGGTACTGGTGAACGGGTACTGGTGAATAGGAACTGGTGAACGGGTACTGGTGAATAGGTACTGGTGAACGGGTACTGGTGAATAGGTACTGGTGAATAGGTACTGGTGAATAGGTACTGGTGAACGGGTACTGGTGAATAGGTACTGGTGAACGGGTACTGGTGAATAGGTACTGGTGAACGGGTACTGGTGAATAGGTACTGGTGAATAGGTACTGGTGAACGGGTACTGGTGAACGGGTCATAATGGTGAATAGGTACTGGTGAATGGGTACTGGTTAATGGGTACTGGTGAACGGGTCCTAATGGCGAGTTTGGATACTGGTGAATAGGTATATACTGGTGAACGGGTCTCAATGGTGAGCTTGGGTACAGGTGCCAGGGTAACACTGCAGGTATAACACGGTAGCAATGGTCGTGTTGGCTAGGGTGCAGACAAGTAGCGGGTGGTATATGAGGCTGACGGCTGACACACACAGTTGACGCTGACAAACGGGCCAAAACACTGACGGCTGACACATAGACCGAGATCGCTGACGGCTGACACACAAACAGAGATCCATATTGACAATTATGACGGGAACTGCTGACAGCGGCGAACGTGTTTGATGATGGTGATGATGATGACGATGTTGATGATGATGACGGTGATGATAATGATGATGATGGTGATGATGGTGATGATGATGACGATGTTGATGATGATGGTGATGATGATGATGACGGTGATGATGATGATGGTGATGATGACAGAATGGTGGCTGACACTATAAAGTATTTCCTCTATCTGTTAAACATTTTTACCAACTCAACTTGTCACATGTTCAAGGCATCTCTTTAAGTGACTCATGAAGCAAAACTGAGCATTACAGATAAATCATCAACTTCTAACTTAACATCATCACAAAACCTCAAATTAATACCATTCCTATTACCTGTAATTAATAAGATCGATATTCACTCTTTCTAATATAACTGATGTATGAATTTTCGTTTGAGAAGGAATGAGACATTATATCCAACGCAATTCTTAAATAATTTTCCTCTCAATTATATTATTTAATACACTATATGAATTAGTTTATCTCCGAGTCTTTAAATCTTGAGTTTTCTTCTAACACTTTTCATTAGAGCGTCAACTTCATTATATTGTTGTTGTTGTTGTTTTAGTTGTTGTCGTTGTTGTTGTTGCTTTAGTTGTTGTTGTTGTTGTTTTCATGTACTTAGATGCTTCATTGACCAGAACCTCCCAGTACTGTTCATAAGGTCTTATTGTTGATGATAAATAACAAAATATTAAACATTCATTATCTAGTGCCGGTGAAGATTGCCTTGGTAAACTATAGTGGGTTATTATATCCTGGTACACTCGCCCCAGAAAGTATGTTTACGGTTTTGTGTGAGACAATATGACACAATGGACGAAGGATTTTGACAACCCTACCGAGACAACAGGAGTCACAGTGTTCATTGTGAGATTTATCGACCCTCTCCGTGAAGATACTTTTTGGGGTGTGTGTGTGTGTGTGTGTGTGTGTGTGTGTGTGTTAAAACAGTACACGATGAGAAGATAATTACCATGTATTCGGTGAGTAATGTTTAGTATTGTAATGACATATCTTAACTCGTGTCTTCCACCATCAACAATAAGTGAAGCTCAAGAGTCACTCCCGGCTGAACAACACAACACTACACTACAGAGGTCCTGGGAGCCGGGATGTGCTGAAGTCGGAACACAAGTTTTAATTCTGTGTTCATTATGACGTTGGCCGGATGTGTTCTGGTTAAAGTTGTGTAATAACCATCAAATGTTCTGGTAATGAGGAACAGTGCTGTGGGTCTGTCTCCCCGAGGAGCTCACAAGATGCTCACTCTATCTCATCTCTCACTACAGAGCTCACAAGGTGCTCACTCTATCTCATCTCTCACTACAGAGCTCACAAGGTGCTCACTCTATCTCATCTCTCACTACAGAGCTCACAAGGTGCTCACTCTATCTCATCTCTCACTACAGAGCTCACAAGGTGCTCACTCTATCTCATCTCTCACTACAGAGCTCACAAGGTGCTCACTCTACCTCATCTCTCACTACAGAGCTCACAAGGTGCTCACTCTATCTCATCTCTCACTACAGAGCTCACAAGGTGCTCACTCTATCTCATCCCTCACTACAGAGCTCACAAGGTGCTCACTCTATCTCATCTCTCACTACAGAGCTCACAAGGTGCTCACTCTATCTCATCTCTCACTACAGAGCTCACAAGGTGCTCACTCTATTTCATCTCTCACTACAGAGCTCACAAGGTGCTCAATCTATCTCATCTCTCACTACAGAGCTCACAAGGTGCTCACTCTATTTCATCTCTCACTACAGAGCACACAAGGTGCTCACTCTATCTCATCTCTCACTACAGAGCTCACAAGGTGCTCACTCTATCTCATCTCTCACTACAGAGCTCACAAGGTGCTCACTCTATCTCATCTCTCACTACAGAGCTCACAAGGTGCTCAATCTATCTCATCTCTCACTATAGAGCTCATATGGCGCTCATCTCTCACTACAGAGCTTGAAAGAGTAAGCACACTTAATATTGGATTCCATAGGTCTGACAGTGTAGACACAATCCACTGTAGACTGAGCCAGTTTTCAGTACTCACTACCCCAGGTGCGAACCATCGACCCTTAGGACATTAGGCGAGCGTTGTATCCACTCGACAGCCTCACCTCGTAAATGCAATTAGTTAGAGTTAATAAACGAGCCTCACGCCGTATGACAGATCCCTTAATATATTAATACCGACTGACTCTGGCTGACGGGACAGTAGAACAACACTTGTATCTACATGTTTTAATAATAACAGTTCAGGTACATCTCCGGCAAGACATGTTTTACCATCTACGGCAAGACATGTTTTACCATCTCCGGCAAGACATGTTTTACCATCTCCGGCAAGACATGTTTTACCATCTACGGCAAGACATGTTTTACCATCTACGGCAAGACATGTTTTACCATCTCCGGCAAGACATGTTTTACCATCTCCGGCAAGACATGTTTTACCATCTCCGGCAAGACATGTTTTACCATCTCCGGCAAGACATGTTTTACCATCTACGGCAAGACATGTTTTACCATCTCCGGCTAGACATGTTTTACCATCTACGGCAAGACATCGTCGGGAAGAACCATTGCTAAGCTTATGAGGCTACACCGTTCACCAGTAAACATTGTAGCAAACTTAACATCACACCTTAATGAATATATTATCACGTAGCATCTGAAGTTACTTGACGTTTTATAAAGATATTATTACACACGTCACCGAAGAGTCTCTTGGTAATTATGAATATTGACATTTTACTAAGAGAGAGAGAGAGAGAGAGAGAGAGAGAGAGAGAGAGAGAGAGAGAGACGGTATATGATACTAATGCTAATTCTCATAACTTAACATTTACAATAACATTTTCTTCATTAATATTTTTTTCAGTTAAATAAATAACATGTAACAAATATTAACATAACCTACAAGTGTGTGTGTGTGTGTGTGTGTCACTTCTCACCACCAATAAACCTCCTAAAACACAACACTTAACAGATAAAACGGAACATAAAACATAATCTAATCAATTTACCTGAAGATTAAAACACCCCAAAAAACACAACATTTCCTAATTAACTGATATACACTAAAGTTGACTGAATGAAATATAACAAGAACGAGAATACGATTTACTGAAACACAAGAGTGACTTACGACTTTCCTCACACGATATACTGAAACACAAGAGTGACTTACGACTTTCCTCACACGATATACTGAAACACAAGAGTGACTTACGACTTTCCTCACACGATATACTGAAACACAAGAGTGACTTACGACTTTCCTCACACGATATACTGAAACACAAGAGTGACTTACGACTTTCCTCACACGATATACTGAAACACAAGAGTGACTTACGACTTTCCTCACACGATATACTGAAACACAAGAGTGACTTACGACTTTCCTCACACGATATACTGAAACACAAGAGTGACTTACGACTTTCCTCACACGATATACTGAAACACAAGAGTGACTTACGACTTTCTTCACACGATAAAATATAACTACTCGCTTTCTAAACAACCATAGTCACCATTTGAACTCCAGGTTAGGTTAGGTTAGGTTAGGTTAGGTTAGGTTATAGGTTAGGTTAGGTTAGAGGTTAGGTTAGGTTGGGTTAAGGGCAAAAGAAACAGTAACCCAGGGCAAGTGGTTAGGAAGCGAGAGGAAATGATGATAGGTGTTGTGGTAGAGAAGTCATGGTAGGTGTTGTGGTAGAGAAGTCATAGTAGGTGTTGTGGTAGAGAAGTCATGGTAGGTGTTGTGGTAGAGAAGTCATGGTAGGTGTTGTGGTAGAGAAGTCATGGTAGGTGTTGTGGTAGGAAAGTCATGGTAGGTGTTGTGGTAGGAAAGTCATGGTAGGTGTCAGCGATGGCAGAGGGTGGTGGAAGGGGAGAAACTGGACAAAAACGATTAATTTTACCAGGAGAGAGAGAGAGAGAGAGAGAGAGAGAGAGAGAGAGAGAGAGAGAGAGAGCGTCTGTGTGTGTGTGTCTGTGTGTGTATGAATGTGTGTGTGTGTGTGTGTGTGTGTGTGTGTGTGTGTGTGTGTGAACTCAACATAATTTGTCTCTCGGCTACCTGGAAGGGCACTTATAAAAACAATTAATCTTCTCAATTATGTGGACTCTCTCTCTCTCTCTCTCTCTCTCTCTCTCTCTCTCTCTCTCAATTGTGATGCCCTTATGCCCTTCTTTCCCTGAACATGCCTTAATTTCGTCCACTATATTTAAATTCATTCAGGGAATGGTGACGCATGTTGCTATAATTCACCATTCTTGACTCAGTGGTGACGCATGTTGCTATAACTCACCAATTCTTGACTCAGTGGTGACGCATGTTGCTATAAGTCACCAATTCTTGACTCAAATGTGACGCATGTTGCTATAAGTCACCATTCTTGACTCATTATTGACGCATTGTACTGTAGTCATCAATTAGGAGCCGCCACTGTGGTAACATCTGCCAACATATTACTCAACTCTGATTCATCTGGTTTATTCGTGTCGTTGTCGTGTCCAAATGGTTACAATGTTACCATGATTCTGTTTAGTCTTTGTTTTAATAAGTGTGAGCCTGACCAGTGTGTGTGTGTGTACGTAAGAACATGTGTACATATAAATCACACGTAAATTTGCTTCTTCTGTACACAGTGTCGTTAAACTTTGTCATCTGTCACACCGGAAGGATGACTTTGAAGACATCTTGTTCCAGTGACATTATAATTACTGCCGTTAATGGTGGTAGCCATCTTAGACGGCAGCCACCTTTGACGGCAGCCACCTTTGACGGCAGCCACCTTTGACAGTAGCCACCTTTGACAGTAGCCACCTGTGACGGCAGCCACCTGTGACAGTAGCCACCTTTGACAGTAGTCACCTTTGACGGCAGCCACCTTTGACAGTAGCCACCTTTGACAGTAGCCACCTTTGACGGCAGCCACCTGTGACAGTAGCCACCTGTGACGGCAGCCACCTGTGACAGTATCCACCTGTGACAGTATCCACCTTTGACAGTAGCCACCTTTGACGGCAGCCACCTTTGACAGTAGCCACCTGTGACGGCAGCCACCTGTGACAGTAGCCACCTGTGACGGCAGCCACCTGTGACAGTAGCCACCTGTGACAGTAGCCACCTGTGACAGTATCCACCTGTGACGGCAGCCACCTGTGACGGCAGCCACCTTTGACAGTAGCCACCTTTGACGGCAGCCACGTGTGACAGCAGCCACCTTTGACAGTAGCCACCTGTGACGGCAGCCACCTGTGACAGTAGCCACGTGTGATAGCAGCCAACTGTGACAGCAGCCATCTTAGACGGCAGCCACGTGTGACAGCAGCCACCTGTGACAGTAGCCACCTGTGACGGCAGCCACGTGTGATAGCAGCCACCTGTGACAGTAGCCACCTGTGACGGCAGCCACCTGTGACGGCAGCCACGTGTGATAGCAGCCAACTGTGACAGCAGCCATCTTAGACGGCAGCCACGTGTGACAGCAGCCACCTTTGACAGTAGCCACCTGTGACGGCAGCCACCTTTGACAGCAGCCTCCTTTGACGGCAGCCACGTGTGACAGCAGCCACCTTTGACAGCAGCCACCTGTGACAGCAGCCACCTGTGACGGCAGCCACCTGTGACAGCAGCCACCTGTGACGGCAGCCACCTTTGACAGTAGCCACCTTTGACGGCAGCCACGTGTGACAGCAGCCACCTGTGACAGCAGCCACCTGTGACAGCAGCCACCTGTGACAGTAGCCACCTGTGACGGCACCCACCTTTGACAGTAGCCACCTGTGACGGCAGCCACCTTTGACAGTAGCCACCTGTGACAGCAGCCACCTTTGACAGTAGCCACCTGTGACGGCAGCCACCTGTGACAGTAGCCACCTGTGACGGCAGCCACCTGTGACAGTAGCCACCTGTGACGGCAGCCACCTGTGACAGTAGCCACCTGTGACAGTAGCCATCTTAGACGGCAGCCACGTGTGACAGCAGCCACGTGTGATAGCAGCCAACTGTGACAGCAGCCATCTTAGACGGCAGCCACCTGTGACGGCAGCCACATGTGACAGCAGCCACCTGTGACGGCAGCCACGTGTGATAGCAGCCAACTGTGACAGCAGCCATCTTAGACGGCAGCCACCTGTGACAGCAGCCACGTGTGATAGCAGTCAACTGTGACAGCAGCCATCTTAGACGGCAGCCACGTGTGACAGCAGCCACCTTTGACAGTAGCCACCTGTGACAGTAGCCACCTGTGACGGCAGCCACCTTTGACAGCAGCCACCTTTGACGGCAGCCACCTGTGACGGCAGCCACCTGTGACGGCAGCCACCTGTGACGGCAGCCACTTGTGACAGCAGCCACCTGTGACAGCAGCCACCTGTGACGGCATACATTAACGTGAGACAATTTCAACAGGAGACCAACTCAGGAACAATTCTTAAAGTTTCAGCAAAACGTGTACAGACAGACAGACGACTCAAGTACCTGTATTAACAACACGTAGGCTGGCTCACGAGGCTGAGTTTAACAACACTAATCAAGAGTTTCCTGAGGATGAACCAGGTGTAGTTGTGGTCACTCTCGACGCTCAGATCAAAACAGTTAATATCTATTGTTAAATTAAAACCAACTTAACAATAATAAAACTAACCAACACAGACGGGGCTTCAAAGCTATACCTCATGTGACGTCACCAGTCGCTTGGCTACGTCATACACTGCATGAATCTAAATAATCTTTAACTAGTTTTTGAAAATGTGTCTACATGTTTGGGGGAGGAAGTAATTTTTCTTGTGAATTTTTCCTTTATTTATCAATATCTTATTCCGCAGGTTCCATTTGATTGATTTATTTAACAAGTAAAGCGGCCTCTTAAGTTCTCCTGACCCTGCGCTCCCTCTGACCCTGCGCTCCCTCTGACCCTGCGCTCCCTCTACTTATTTTCTCTTATGTCTAAATTGTGTTTACTTCTCTTGATGTGTTGACAAAGTTTGTTTACATTATCACATGTGTGTCTTTATGCATGTTTTATATCTTCATTCATGTCCGTACAATGTTTATATATCCACATGTTAGTTTGTATATATAGATGTTTTATCTAATTAGGTTTACACACACAAACACACACACACACTTTGAATGTTGAATGTGCTTAGGATGATAAATGTTTCAAAGACAGATAATGATTCTCTGAAAAGTTAACTGGATGAACTGAATGACCTATTACTTATGAGCTTCCTTGGTCATTTATGTATGTGTATGTGTGTGTTTGTGTGTGTGTGTGTTGTCTGAGTACACATATATGTATATACTTACGGTTTACATACATATCATTACTTATTGTATATAGAGACAATATCGTTGTTTTTAGTAGCAATTTAATTCCTTTTAACCATAGCATTTAACCATATTGTTTTAATCTTCATAATATAAATGTTAAGATGTAGTGAAGATGTAGTGGGTGTGTCATTGGTTGTTTCTGTTCTGTTGTTCTAAAGAGGTGTTTATAGTGTAACGTGTTGGCTTAAGTCTCCCCTACTTGATCAACCATTCCGTTTTCTTTCAGCACCTCCTTACAACTCCAGTATCATCATTTCAGGCAAGTTTCCCCTTCCAACCTTATTTTATCATGTTTATTCCTTATGCTTTTCATTGTTTATTGCTTATTTTCAATGTTTATTCCTTTTCACTGTTTTCCCCCGTGTTTATAACCCACTCACCCTCCTTCTCCCGCTATCATCTCAAGATAAATTTACCTCACAGTTCTGCTCATCACAATACGTATTTATTTATGTATTTAATTATTTTTTTTTTATTGGGCACTCCCCTACAACCTTGTGTAAGGTGAAGCGCAGAAGCGTTTACAGTGCCCAACAAGGAAGCGTGCTAAGTTCATGCTTGCCTTTATATGTCTCATGAGTTAAGGGCGTCGAAGCCTGAGGAGTCAAGGGCATAGAAGCCTGAAGAGTCAATGGTTTTATGTCATCACGTTATTGGAAGCTCCATCAACTTGTCCCTGAATACGAATTCGCAACTTTCGACTTACAACAGGTACCTACTTTACTGCTAGGTGAACAGGGACTAATGGGGGCTAGGAAGTATGTCCAAACAACTTCCACCGGCCCGGGAATCGAACCCGTGACATCTCGCTTGCGAAGGCAATAGCGGTACCACTCTACCACCAGCACCACCTATGTATTTAATGGGGTCCGCATTGCAATCTGGATACAACAGATCTGTGTAGAGACTCGGGTGTACAGATGACAGCGACTACAGACTGTCATCTTTAGAGTTTTTTTCTGTCAACTGACGCAGCTGGGTGTGTCTGGATGGTTAATTTATTGTTTATTTTTTTATCATTTAGCCAATAATAACGCATACCCGAATCTGTGTAACGCTCACCTAACCTAACCAATTGTAGATATGGTTAGTGTTAGTTAGGTTATGTTAGATTAGGTTGAGATAAGTTAAGGATACGATAGGATTAGGTTAAGTCAAGACCCTCATTGTCCAGTGTTAGTACAGGAAGAAATTAAAGTACTCGAGAAAAAAAATCATGTTTGGTACAGCATCACACTGGGTAACACCTCATCCTAAGCATCTGAACCCGTGACAAAGCAGTAGAGAGAGAGATAAGGAGCGTCCCCGCTAAACCTGCAGCACCCAAGACCCATAACTGATGCCCGACTTCATTACAAAATGTGACGAAGGTGAACATTAAGACACGCGTTGGCTGATGGACACTGTGTCTTAATTGGTACACGTCCCCTTCACTGGTGCGTTTACAAGGGGTCGTCAGGTTTTGTGCAGTGTGGCAGCGCTGTGTTTGTTTACATTCAACAGAAGAAAACTCGCAATAGTAAACATATTATGGAATGAAAATAAAACAATATTAAAATAGACATCTCAATGTAATGATTTATGGAATGTTTATATGACGAGCCCCTGTAAACGCACTAGTGAAGGGGACTGTACCTCTACAGCTAATCCTTCACGGCCTGAGTTATAGGAGTCATGGTAACGAGAGATATTTATACCGTAGTTAAGTCTCTGTGACAGTAATAAACACACACATGAGAAATTTATTAAAGTGTCATAATAAGGCAATTGAAAACTGTGGCGATCCTGCATTGAGAGAGAGAGAGAGAGAGAGAGAGAGAGAGAGAGAGAGAGAGAGAGAGAGAGAGAGAGAGAGAGAGAGAGAGAGAGAGGAGGCCATGGTTTCTCTCACACGTGTTTGAGTGTTAGCGAGGGGAGGAAATATTCATAACCGGCAACAAAGGAGAACGTAAATCTTAAAAGTTACAAAGACGCCACAATAAAAGCCACACACACACACACACACACACACACACACACACACAGATAGACACAGCCAGAAAGAGACAGAGACAAATAAACAGACAGATACGGACAAAGAAAACAGAGGCAGATAAGAGACAGATACAGACAGACACAAGGTTACAGTTATTAAACTATCGTCCTCATAAGGTTACAGTCTTTAAACTATCGTCCTCATAAGGTTACAGTCATTAAACTATCGTCCTCATAAGGTTATAGTCATTAAACTATCGTCCTCATAAGGTTATAGTCATTAAACTATCGTCCTCATAAGGTTACAGTCATTAAACTATCGTCCTCATAAGGTTATAGTCATTAAACTATCGTCCTCATAAGGTTACAGTCATTAAACTATCGTTCTCATAAGGTTACAGTCATTAAACTATCGTCCTCATAAGGTTACAGTCATTAAACTATCGTCCTCATAAGGTTACAGTCATTAAACTATCGTCCTCATAAGGTTACAGTCATTAAACTATCGTCCTCATAAGGTTACAGTCATTAAACTATCGTCCTCATAAGGTTACAGTCATTAAACTATCGTCCTCATCAGGTTACAGTCATTAAACTATCGTCCTCATAAGGTTATAGTCTTTAAACTATCGTCCTCATAAGGTTACAGTCATTAAACTATCGTCCTCATAAGGTTACACTCATTAAACTATCGTCCTCATAAGGTTATAGTCATTAAACTATCGTCCTCATAAGGTTACACTCATTAAACTATCGTCCTCATAAGGTTATAGTCATTAAACTATCGTCCTCATAAGGTTACAGTCATTAAACTATCGTCCTCATAAGGTTATAGTCATTAAACTATCGTCCTCATAAGGTTACAGTCATTAAAGGTCAATTTTGTACTACGTTCTTTGCTGATCTGTTGTCTGTATGTTGCCCTAACGTCCTATTATACTGGCGTACCTCATTTGTTTTCATTGTTTAATCATCCCGCTTGATTTAGGTGGCGTGATATTACTGGGATGATGAAGCCTTTGGAGTCAACTGACCTCAGTTTTATTTCTATATATTATGATTCATGGCAGTACGGCTCAGGTTTAATGATTACACAAGCAATTAACCTTATCCAGTTCCTTAATTAAACCGATGGGCAGGAATGACATGCAGCCAATCAGAACACTTCATCACTGACGTCATCAATGTCAACAAAACGCGGGTTGGACAACGTTTGTGTAGGATATTTTCAACTGTGGTTCCTGGTGTCAAATTATTATTACATATGTGATGTGTATTGATGTTTTGTTTGTGAATATTATTGAAGGTAAAGTAGAGGTGTATTTGAGTACCTGTGAGAGATACACGAACGAAGAAGAGTATGATGATGGAGGAAAGGAAGAAGAGGACATTAATACCAAGGTAAAAACGAGAACTAGGACCTGACGTAACCCAACACTGACAGGAAGTTAACTCGTAATAATTGCGTCCACCATTACAGAGACGTGGCAAATAAAGAGACCCAGTAACTCGGAGAAACTAAAGAGTGGAAGTTTATTAAGTGATCCTTTCTGCCAAGAGCTTTGGAAGAAATCATAGGTAACAGTAGTATGGAGACCGTGTCCTGAGTCAAGCGAGCTAACTGACCTACAGGGGAACTAGTCAGGGAGGAGATGGGTGTTCGAGGTGTCTGAGAAGCTTGTTCGTGAAGGCGTGAGCTGCGGTGCGACACTTGAGGGGAGATGGACTGGAAGGAGAGCTGGACTCTTTCTGGCGAATATCTAAATTGTGAAAACAGGATAAGACTGGGATCGGTTCAATAGCTTAGAGAAGACACAGGAACAAGTTCAAGTATCATATATTTGAGGATGAGACGAGAGATATCGCCAAGATCCCCCTTCATTTAGGTCTTTTGCTGCAGGTCACAAAAGAAAACGCTGAATGTGGGTTCCATATAGACAGCGTGGCCGGTACAACTGTATACACTCGTCTGCTTTCACTTCGTCAGTTATTTAAGTTAAGGCATCATTTATAGCTGAGTAGTTCCCCAAGATCGAACAAGTGACCCTTAGGCCAGGAAGTGAACGCTGTATCCACTTAGCCACGGCACCCCAATAAATACTAGATTGATATACAACTTAGGTACTTGTTTAAGAGATTTACGGGTATTTAGAGGAGACGGTAGAATGACTCGAGAAATACTGCAAATAATATAATTACCAATGATGAGAATTTTAGCTGCATGACCTGAGGGAAAAGGATTATATAAAAGTTCAGAAGTCAACGGGATTAACATGGTTAGGGAGGTGAGTGATACGTCAGACAAAGATAGATTTAATAGAATGGGAAAGTTAAAATTAGAGCAAATTATGTATAAGGAGGAAGCAACATAGATAAGAGTGATAGATGTAAAAAGAGATCAGAATGGATGAAGGCAAAAGCGGTCGACTACAAGGGATGATTATTAGGAACAAACCATCACCCAGGACAAGATGTGACTACGGAACAAAGGATAAGGACAATGTTACCTGGAGTTAAAAGATAGATGCGGTTTATGTGGATGAACTGTTACAGATTTATGATCATGAAGTTAGTGATGGGTGAGTTACTGGTGAAGTGGCTGAGAATAATTGAATTGACTGAAGCGTTAGTTTTTTGTTTTTTCTTAATACTGATAAACTCTTACTAAACGAGCTTCATTTGTTAGGTATTTCAGCATGTAAATAAACTATCAAAAACGAAGTGGCGTTCTGACATTACCCTATACTTCTGAAGCCATAACTCAAGTTCTGTAAGTTATAGCGACTTGTAAACATTGTAAATAAGAAAATAATAATTGCGAACCCAAGCCTATGAGAGTTAGATGGCAACAGAAAATAAATCTATTTGGTATGGAGATAAATTTGTTGATCTTCCTGACCATAGGGTGAGACGGAGAGTGTATAGTGTACTGTAAGGTGTGAAAGAAGTGTATCATAGTAAGATAATAAATAATAAATAATAATATAACATTAAGCAATACAGACGAAGCTAACATAGCCTCCACCACACTGGGAAGAGGATATCCACTTACCGTTTTCCATTGGTATATGTAAACAAAAATATAAGCCCTATACAGTATATCAGGGAAACCTCTTATGTATATGGTAGTAATAATCTGCCACAAGATAAAACAATATATATATATACACTTGAAAAACACAAATTAAGTGAACAAGACGATCTATCAACAATATTCCACTTCCTCCTCGCTGTCGCCCTCACTCACGTTAACACCGAGGCAACATGCAATATATTTCCAATCCCACACGGAATCCTGAAATACTATCTTGATTTTTATTTTTTTATTTTACACAGTTTCCCATGATATTATGCCATAAAGACAGAGAGGATTTTCCCTTTACATTTATCACTCTACCAAGGATTACCGTTTGAACAGAGAATGAATATTGTGTTAGAGGATTACAATAAACCACAATTTTTGGTACCGGAAAAAAAAAAGCGTCCCTGAAATATAAATCATATAGTTTTAAAAGTTTCTGGATGTGTACAATACTATGGTGATGACATGAATACCTTGGTTACATTCAGTACGGACAGGCTTCACAAACCAATGAATGAATGAATGAGCGTCTTAAAGCTTCAAATAATCTGAAGTGATGGGAAGTTCTTTCTTTCCTGTGGCTTTACTTACTAGAGTCCCATTGTTGTTTATGGTAATGGCCACAAGACAGCTCAGTGTGTGTGTGTGTGTGTGTGTGTGTGTGTGTGTGCGCGCGCGCGATCGTACTGAAAGGGTAAAGATGTAGTAACGTACTCAAGAGGTAAAGTCATCGTACTCAAGTTGTACTTATACATAAATTATTCAAAGTCTTAGGTCACTTTACATTGAGTTTAAGTCATTGTATTCAAGGGGTTAAGTCATTGTAACCATAAAGTCATCATAATCAAAGGTTTAAGTCATCATACTCAAAGGTTTAAGTCATCGTAACCATAAAGTCATCATAATCAAAGGTTTAAGTCATCGTAACCATAAAGTCATCATAATCAAAGGTTTAAGTCATCATACTCAAAGGTTTAAGTCATCGTAACCATAAAGTCATCATAATCAAAGGTTTAAGTCATCGTAACCATAAAGTCATCATAATCAAAGGTTTAAGTCATCATACTCAAAGGTTTAAGTCATCGTAACCATAAAGTCATCATAATCAAAGGTTTAAGTCATCGTACTGCTAACTCTTCGGTAGGCTCCCCTCCCACACACCACACCCATCACCCGCGTCCATACAACAAAAGCGACAGAAAGTTTCGTTTATGATACATTTATAATTAACTCGGCTTATGTGTCTATATTAACCAGCTCATATATTATACATTCACGGGAAAATATATACATCAGAGCCAGGCCATTAATAAGTTGTATTTATATGTTACGTCTGCCATATTGGTGTTAGTGTCCCGAGCATGGTAGACAGTTACAGCAGCCTGAGGACGCCTTAACATGTTCTGGCAAGTTAAAATTATTAGTGTAAATTTCTTGGGGGGTATTTATGTTGGTTATTTTTGTGCTTTAGTTAAGGTCAATCTAAGCTAACCTAGAGTTACGAGGAATAATGTATGCATGTATGTATGTATGTATGTATGTATGTATGTATGCAAGGTCAAAATTTATTAAAAACCAAAAAAATCAGTACCAAAACTGCATGGGCACCGCCTCTGCCCTTAGGAGCACACAACTACCGCGTTAGTCAGGGACATACACCTCCCCTGGGGACGAAGGTCAGGTTACACTTGAATCGTTTTTGTGTGTTAATATCGTGGTCGTGAGGAGGAGAGATGTGAAGCTGTACACTGGCCTAGAGCGAATTTACAATATGGTTCTGCCTGCACATAGTTTACTCATCTATTCGAGTATACCCACATATATTATTAACTGTTATAGAGAATGTCGAACCTACGCGCTTATTGGCTGGTAGGTGAGTAGCTATTGATTGTGATGAACAGTCCCCTTCACTAGTGCGTTTACAGGGGGTCGTCAGGTTTTGTGCAGTGTGGCAGCTCTGTTTGTTTACATTCGACAGAAGGAAACTCACAATAGTAAACATGCTATGGAATGAAATTAAAACAACAATGACATAAATACCTCAAAGATAAATGATTTGTGTAATGTTTATAATAAAGATGAGCCCCTGTAAACGCACTAGTGAAGGGGACTGCACAGTGTTAGGCCTTGGTATGTCTCCGGTACCCAATATATCTTTTGGTATGTGAGTTGGTCGATACACTCTGTTGAACTCATGATGACAATATTGAGTTGAAGTCTATAATTAATCAACATAGAATTATATATACTATAACTATTAGAGCAGCAACGATAGCATGTACAAACACACACACAATATTTACAGCAGTGGTGGGCGATTATAGCCTTAGTTGTTGAAGCTCTTACACATTAAATATAATAACCATACAGTCAACAAGCTACTTACAACAACAACGAGCCACTTACAACAACAACGAGCCACTCACAGCAACAACGAGCCACTCACAGCAACAACAAGCCACTCACAGCAACAACAAGCCACTTACAGGAACAACGAGCCACTTACAGGAACAACGAGCCACTTACAGGAACAACGAGCTACTTACAGGAACAACGAGCCACTCACAGCAACAACGAGCCACTCACAGCAACAACGAGCCACTCACAGCAACAACAAGCCACTCACAGCAACAACAAGCCACTTACAGGAACAACGAGCCACTCACAGCAACAACGAGCCACTTACAGGAACAACGAGCTACTTACAGGAACAACGAGCCACTTACAGGAACAACGAGCCACTCACAACAACAACAAGCCACTCACAGCAACAACAAGCCACTCACAACAACAACAAGCCACTCACAACAACAACAAGCCACTCACAACAACAACAAGCCACTTACAACAACAAGCCACTTACAACAACAAGCCACTAACAACAACAAGCCACTAACAACAACAAGCCACTAACAACAACAAGCCACTAACAACAACAAGCCACTTACAACAACAAGCCACTCACAACAACAAGCCACTCACAACAACAAGCCACTTACAACAACAAGCCACTAACAACAACAAGCCACTAACAACAACAAGCCACTAACAACAACAAGCCACTTACAACAACAAGCCACTAACAACAACAAGCCACTCACAACAACAAGCCACTTACAACAACAAGCCACTAACAACAACAAGCCACTTACAACAACAAGCCACTAACAGTAACAAGCCACTCACAACAAGCCACTAACAACAACAAGCCACTAACAACAACAAGCCACTAACAGTAACAAGCCACTAACAACAAGCCACTAACAACAACAAGCCACTAACAACAACAAGCCACTCACAACAACAAGCCACTAACAACAACAAGCCACTCACAACAACAAGCCACTTACAACAACAAGCCACTAACAACAACAAGCCACTTACAACAACAAGCCACTAACAACAAGCCACTAACAACAACAAGCCACTAACAACAAGCCACTAACAGTAACAAGCCACTCACAACAAGCCACTAACAACAACAAGCCACAAACAACAACAAGCCACTCACAACAAGCCACTAACAACAACAAGCCACTCACAACAACAAGCCACTCACAACAACAAGCCACTTACAACAACAAGCCACTAACAACAACAAGCCACTCACAACAAGCCACTTACAACAACAAGCCACTAACAACAACAAGCCACTAACAGTAACAATCCACTCACAACAAGCCACTTACAACAACAAGCCACTAACAGTAACAAGCCACTCACAACAACAAGCCACTTACAACAACAAGCCACTTTCAACAACAAGCCACTAACAACAACAAGCCACTCACAACAACAAGCCACTCACAACAACAAGCCACTTTCAACAACAAGCCACTAACAACAACAAGCCACTAACAACAACAAGCCACTTACAACAACAAGCCACTTACAACAACAAGCCACTATACAACAAGCCACTTACAACAACAAGCCACTAACAACAACAAGCCACTTACAACAACAAGCCACTAACAACAACAAGCCACTCACAACAACAAGCCACTAACAACAACAAGCCACTTACAACAACAAGCCACTAACAACAACAAGCCACTAACAACAACAAGCCACTCACAACAACAAGCCACTAACAACAACAAGCCACTAACAACAACAAGCCACTAACAACAACAAGCCACTAACAACAACAAGCCACTTACAACAACAAGCCACTTACAACAACAAGCCACTAACAACAACAAGCCACTCACAACAAGCCACTAACAACAACAAGCCACTTACAACAACAAGCCACTAACAACAACAAGCCACTAACAACAACAAGCCACTCACAACAACAAGCCACTTACAACAACAAGCCACTAACAACAACAAGCCACTTACAACAACAAGCCACTAACAACAACAAGCCAATAACAACAACAAGCCACTAACAACAACAAGCCACTAACAACAACAAGCCACTAACAACAACAAGCCACTTTCAACAACAAGCCACTAACAACAAGCCACTAACAACAACAAGCCACTTACAACAACAAGCCACTTACAACAACAAGCCACTAACAGTAACAAGCCACTCACAACAACAAGCCACTTACAACAAGCCACTTTCAACAACAAGCCACTAACAACAACAAGCCACTTTCAACAACAAGCCACTAACAACAACAAGCCACTTACAACAACAAGCCACTTACAACAACAAGCCACTTACAACAACAAGCCACTAACAGTAACAAGCCACTTACAACAACAAGCCACTTACAACAACAAGCCACTAACAGTAACAAGCCACTAACAACAACAAGCCACTAACAACAACAAGCCACTTACAACAAGCCACTAACAGTAACAAGCCACTCACAACAACAAGCCACTTTCAACAACAAGCCACTAACAACAACAAGTCACTCACAACAACAAGCCACTTACAACAACAAGCCACTTTCAACAACAAGCCACTAACAACAACAAGCCACTAACAACAACAAGCCACTTACAACAACAAGCCACTTACAACAACAAGCCACTTACAACAACAAGCCACTAACAACAACAAGCCACTCACAACAACAAGCCACTCACAACAAGCCACTTACAACAAGCCACTTACAACAACAAGCCACTCACAACAACAAGCCACTTACAACAACAAGCCACTAACAACAAGCCACTAACAACAAGCCACTTACAACAACAAGCCACTCACAACAACAAGCCACTCACAACAACAAGCCACTTACAACAACAAGCCACTAACAACAACAAGCCACTAACAACAAGCCACTCACAACAACAAGCCACTTACAACAACAAGCCACTAACAACAAGCCACTCACAACAACAAGCCACTTACAACAACAAGCCACTCACAACAACAAGCCACTAACAACAACAAGCCACTTACAACAAGCCACTTACAACAACAAGCCACTTACAACAACAAGCCACTAACAACAACAAGCCACTAACAACAACAAGCCACTTACAACAACAAGCCACTAACAGCAACAAGCCACTAACAACAACAAGCCACTAACAACAACAAGCCACTTACAACAAGCCGCTAACAACAACAAGCCACTAACAGCAACAAGCCACTAACAGCAACAAGCCACTAACAGCAACAAGCCACTTACAACAACAAGCCACTAACAACAAGCCACTAACAACAAGCCACTAACAGCAACAAGCCACTTACAACAACAAGCCACTTACAACAAGCCACTAACAACAACAAGCCACTGACAACAACAAGCCACTTACAACAAGCCACTTACAACAAGCCACTAACAGCAACAAGCCACTAACAGCAACAAGCCACTTACAACAACAAGCCACCAACAACAACAAGCCACTCACAACAAGCCACTAAAAACAAGCCACTAACAACAAGCCACTAACAACAACAAGCCACTAACAGCAACAAGCCACTAACAACAAGCCACTAACAACAACAAGCCACTAACAGCAACAAGCCACTAACAGTAACAAGCCACTTACAACAAGCCACTAACAACAAGCCACTAACAGCAACAAGCCACTTACAACAACAAGCCACTTACAACAAGCCACTAACAACAACAAGCCACTAACAAGCCACTTACAACAACAAGCCACTAACAACAACAAGCCACTAACAACAACAAGCCACTAACAGCAACAAGCCACTTACAACAACAAGCCACTCACAACAAGCCACTAACAGCAACAAGCCACTTACAACAACAAGCCACTAACAACAAGCCACTAACAACAACAAGCCACTAACAACAACAAGCCACTTACAACAAGCCACTCACAACAACAAGCCACTCACAACAACAAGCCACTAACAAGCCACTCACAAGCCACTAACAACAACAAGCCACTCACAACAACAAGCCACTCACAACAAGCCACTAACAACAACAAGCCACTCACAACAAGCCACTCACAACAAGCCACTCACAACAACAAGCCACTAACAACAACAAGCCACTCACAACAAGCCACTAACAACAACAAGCCACTCACAACAACAAGCCACTGACAACAACAAGCCACTAACAACAACAAGCCACTCACAACAAGCCACTCACAACAACAAGCCACTAACAACAACAAGCCACTCACAACAACAAGCCACTAACAACAAGCCACTCACAACAAGCCACTAACAACAACAAGCCACTCACAACAACAAGCCACTCACAACAACAAGCCACTAACAACAACAAGCCACTCACAACAACAAGCCACTCACAACAAGCCACTCACAACAACAAGCCACTAACAACAACAAGCCATTCACAACAAGCCACTCACAACAAGCCACTAACAACAACAAGCCACTCACAACAACAAGCCACTCACAACAACAAGCCACTCACAACAACAAGCCACTCACAACAACAAGCCACTCACAACAACAAGCCACTCACAACAACAAGCCACTCACAACAAGCCACTCACAACAACAAGCCACTCACAAAACAACAAGCCACTCACAACAACAAGCCACTCACAACAACAAGCCACTCACAACAACAAGCCACTAACAACAACAAGCCACTAACAACAACAAGCCACTCACAACAAGCCACTCACAACAAGCCACTCACAACAACAAGCCACTCACAACAACAAGCCACTACAACAACAAGCCACTTACACAACAAGCCACTCACAACAAGCCACTCACAACAACAAGCCACTTACAACAACAAGCCACTCACAACAAGCCACTAACAACAACAAGCCACTAACAACAACAAGCCACTAACAACAACAAGCCACTCACAACAAGCCACTCACAACAAGCCACTAACAACAACAAGCCACTCACAACAACAAGCCACTCACAACAACAAGCCACTCACAACAACAACAACAAGCCACTCACAACAAGCCACTAACAACAACAAGCCACTAACAACAACAAGCCACTCACAACAACAAGCCACTCACAACAACAAGCCACTCACAACAAGCCACTCACAACAACAAGCCACTCACAACAACAAGCCACTCACAACAAGCCACTCACAACAACAAGCCACTCACAACAACAAGCCACTCACAACAAGCCACTCACAACAACAAGCCACTCACAACAACAAGCCACTAACAACAACAAGCCACTAACAACAACAAGCCACTTACAACAACAAGCCACTCACAACAAGCCACTCACAACAAGCCACTCACAACAAGCCACTAACAACAACAAGCCACTCACAACAAGCCACTTACAACAACAAGCCACTAACAACAACAAGCCACTAACAACAACAAGCCACTCACAACAAGCCATTCACAACAAGCCACTCACAACAAGCCACTTACAACAACAAGCCACTTACAACAACAAGCCACTTACAACAACAAGCCACTCACAACAAGCCACTCACAACAAGCCACTTACAACAACAAGCCACTAGCAACAACAAGCCACTAACAACAAGCCACTCACAACAAGCCACTCACAACAAGCCACTCACAACAACAAGCCACTAACAACAACAAGCCACTCACAACAACAAGCCACTTACAACAACAAGCCACTTACAACAACAAGCCACTAACAACAAGCCACTCACAACAACAAGCCACTCACAACAACAAGCCACTAACAACAACAAGCCACTTACAACAACAAGCCACTAACAACAACAAGCCACTCACAACAACAAGCCACTCACAACAAGCCACTAACAACAACAAGCCACTCACAACAACAAGCCACTAACAACAACAAGCCACTAACAACAACAAGCCACTTACAACAACAAGCCACTTACAACAACAAGCCACTAACAACAACAAGCCACTTACAACAACAAGCCACTTACAACAACAAGCCACTAACAACAACAAGCCACTCACAACAACAAGCCACTTACAACAACAAGCCACTCACAACAACAAGCCACTCACAACAACAAGCCACTCACAACAACAAGCCACTCACAACAACAAGCCACTTACAACAACAAGCCACTTACAACAACAAGCCACTCACAACAAGCCACTCACAACAAGCCACTAACAACAAGCCACTCACAACAAGCCACACCTCGTTCTCCAGCACTAACTCGGTCTCAACAAACACTGGGCTATAATCATCACCCCAACCATCAGGTGCATCTTGAGCACGACTATAAATTTCTCTCCCGCCTTGACGACATTCACCACCATTGTTAATTACCCTCATTCCCCGTTCTTATGGCGTCGCTAACTACCTTTCATGTTATCACGTTCTTGCTTTTAACTAAACTAATTTACCCACGACTGCCTCACGTCTTTACTGTTATCACTACAGGGAACATTGACGCACTAATGTCCACCAAATGGTCTCACAGCTTCAAGGGTTTGGTGTTAGTATTGTTAGGACAAGATTGAATTAATACTTATGCTGTTATTATCTTGAACAGTCATTGAGATTATTCTAGGCTGTATATATGCTTTAACCTTTCTAACACACACACACGGATGAGTCAAGGGTTTAGTCTATGTGAGAAAGATTATGTGATGTGTAACAGTTTCCTTATTGTAAAAGACACGAGGAATACATGAATACAGTAACGAGAGGAATATTGAGAGTTTCACTACGCAGTTCGGCTAAGTGTCGCTGTTAATTGTTAAAAAAAATGTTTAGTGTTGAGGACGGCAGTAATATTAGAGAAGAGGAAGACAAAAAGTTTATAGTTGACCGAATCGTGTGTGTGACCTTGACCTTGGTGCGACCTGGTTCTTCAGTGACCTTGCTGACCTGGTGTGACCTGGTCTTTCGTGTGACCCAGGTAACGCTACTGATTATTTCTCGAATAATTCTCAAGATTCAGTTACCTCCTCACTAATAACCTGACCTCGTCACTCGTGACCTGACCTCCGCACTCATGACCTGACCTCCTCACTCATGACCTGACCTCCTCGCTCACGACCTAACCTCCTCGCTCGTGACCTGACCTCCTCACTCGTGACCTGACCTCCTCACTCGTAACCTGACCTCCTCACTCATGACTTGACCTCCTCACTCGTGACCTGACCTCCTCACCCATGTCCTGACCTCCTCTTTCATAATTTTTTTTACTGTGACACTGTATAAAACAAATCAAAAAATATGAAGCAATCAGTTAATAGACGACTTGGTAGAATGATGACCGACACACACAAACACACACACACACACATACACACAGTAAATGAACCCTTCGTAATATTAACTAACAACAGGAAACACTCAAGACGGTACTAAGAGAAAACAGACGTCAGGAACAACACCAATTTGTCGAACGAAATCTCATAAAAGTCTGAATAAATGAAAATAAAATCAACCCACTCACTTCTGGCTCGTGAACCCCCCCCCAACCCACTCACCTCTGGCTCGTGAACCCCCCCCAACCCACTCACCTCTGGCTCGTGAACCCCCCCCCCCCCCCGACCAAACATACTCCAGCCTAAAACTAGAATTTAATATAAAATTAAGAAGAAATAAACTAATACCTGACGAGTGGCCATTGACCTTGGTCTTAGAGGAGTTTCAATGGCGGACACTCACATAGTTTCCAGCAATCTTCCTCAACAACTTCTCCTAACTACGGTAATCCTCCTGTTAACTGCCTGAACGACCTTCGATATAACTTCATCAGGTGTTGTTGGGTAGTCTCCACCAGGTAGTAACTGTCAGCGTGATCTACTGACGCCGTGATAACACTTACACACACACACACACACAATTTCTCAACAATTCAGACCGGAAAACAGAAGATTAAACATCATGTCTTAGATAATTTGAAAGAAATTACACCAATTTTCCACTGAGGTTGACCTAGATGGTGTGGGAAAAAGTGAAAAAAACAAAACTTGCTTTACATGACCTCATATTAACTACTGTACGATCTTGACCTAAAATAGCTTTCAGAAATGATCCCAGGAAACGAGCCATTATGTTTATTATGCACATGTTAGCTAGCCCGCCCTCATTCTCTCGCCTTGGCTTGTGAGTGGTCAGTTAGAAAACAAGTAATGTAATTGGTTGACTTCCACAGAGAATACTGCCACATTATCTAATCAAAAAATCATATGTCATGCATGTTGGTAGGCGAGTGTGACATTTCCACAACGAACAGACTGTAGGGTGTGACATTTCCACAACGAACAGACTGTAGGATGTGACATTTCCACAACGAACAGACTGAAGGGTGTGACATTTCCACAACGAACAGACTGTAGGGTGTGACATTTCCACAACGAACAGACTGTAGGGTGTGACATTTCCACAACGAACAGACTGTAGGGTGTGACATTTCCACAACGCACTGACTGTAGGGTGTGACATTTCCACAACGAACAGACTGTAGGGTGTGACATTTCCACAACGAACTGACTGTAGGGTGTGACATTTCCACAACGAACAGACTGTAGGATGTGACATTACCATAACGAACAGACTGTAGGGTGTGACATTTCCACAACGAACAGACTGTAGGGTGTGACATTTCCACAACGAACAGACTGTAGGGTGTGACATTTCCACAACGAACAGACTGTAGGGTGTGACATTTCCACAACGAACTGACTGTAGGGTGTGACATTTCCACAACGAACAGACTGTAGGGTGTGACATTTCCACAACGAACAGACTGTAGGGTGTGACATTTCCACAACGAACTGACTGTAGGGTGTGACATTACCACAACGAACAGACTGTAGGGTGTGACATTTCCACAACGAACTGACTGTAGGGTGTGACATTTCCACAACGAACTGACTGTAGGGTGTGACATTACCATAACGAACAGACTGTAGGGTGTGACATTTCCACAACGAACTGACTGTAGGGTGTGACATTACCATAACGAACAGACTGTAGGGTGTGACATTACCATAACGAACAGACTGTAGGGTGTGACATTTCCACAACGAACAGACTGTAGGGTGTGACATTACCATAACGAACAGACTGTAGGGTGTGACATTTCCACAACGAACAGACTGTAGGATGTGACATTTCCACAACGAACAGACTGTAGGGTGTGACATTTCCACAACGAACAGACTGTAGGGTGTGACATTTCCACAACGAACAGACTGTAGGGTGTGACATTTCCACAACGAACAGACTGTAGGATGTGACATTTCCACAACGAACAGACTGTAGGGTGTGACATTTCCACAACGAACAGACTGTAGGATGTGACATTTCCACAACGAACAGACTGTAGGATGTGAAGGAGTCCTCATACGTTAAGGAATCCCACCTGGAGATGAGTGTTGATACAGAATCCTCTGCCTACCTGTGTGTGTGTATAGATGCCGTCTATAGGTATACATAATCCAGGTGTGTTAGAAGTTCATTTATTTCTCACACACCTGAGTTTTTGGTACATATTTACGCTCGCTCAGGAATTATAAGGTCGGTTTAATAAGATTTTCTTTTTTTTTAGTCCTATTGACACACTATTAATGTCTTCTTTATACACACACACACACACACACACACACACACACACACACACACACACACACCTGCATTTCTAAGATTTACAAAAAATAGCTTTAAGAACGTTATTGACTTTGAGAATATATTTACTAACAGTTGAATACACGTGTGGAAAAGGGGTCCATATTTGGAAAGTGAATAAGGTATAGGTAAATGTTCTCATCAACGGTACACCTGAACGAGCGAGACAGACAGACACAAACTGAGACAGAGAAAAAGATATATATATAGACAGAAAGTTAAGCAGACAGACTGAGAAGAGACAGACAGACAGATACACAAACAGAAACAGACAGACAGACAGAGACGCCGTAGCTTCAACAAATTCCATGGTAAACTTGATATGTTTACCTCCAACAAAAGGACCTGACCTCACAACCTCCTATGACCTCACAACCTCCTAAGACCTCACAACCTCCTATGCCCTCACAACCTCCTATGCCCTCACAACCTCCTATGACCTCACAACCTCCTATGACCTCACAACCTCCTATGACCTCACAACTCTCCTATGACCTCACAACCTCCTATGACCTCACAACCTCCAATGACCTCACAATATATAAACACACTTATATGTATAACATCATTCACATTATATAAACATCTATAAGAAAAATCCCCAAATATGATAAAATTAACATAATATTGATTCAAAATAAAATACTATATACACCATGAATGTTTATATGAGAGAATTTAACCAAAAAAATAAACAATTTAACATTCTGGTAGTAAATAAATATTGCACGATTGACCGGGGGGAGGGGGTGTAAAACTGGAAAATCTCCTCACTGGTTCGAGTATTAGTGCTAATACTCGAACAAAGGAGGAGGCATGAGGGGGGGGTAGTGGAGGGATTTGTGGGTGGGGGAGGAATGAAGTTTTATAGCGACCTGACCAAAGTGAGGTGTTAAAATGTTCACTAATAGTCAGATGTTCATTAAAACTATAATTGAACTGAGGATTGTACTTGAAATCTGGTAGTGACCACAGAAAGACCACACACTGACCACACAAGACCACACAAGACCACACACTGACCACACAAGACCACACAAGACCACGCAAGGACCACACACTGACCACACAAGGACCACACAAAGGCCACACAAGGACCACACACTGACCACACAAGACCAAACAAGACCACACACTGACCACACAAGACCACACAAGACCACAGAAAGACCACACATTGACCACGCAAGGACCACACACTGACCACGCAAGACCACACACTGACCACACAAGACCACACAAGACCACACACTGACCACAGAAAGACCACACACTGACCACACAAGACCACACAAGACCACACACTGACCACACACTGACCACAGAAAGACCACACACTGACCACACAAGGACCACACAGGACCACACACTGACCACACAAGGACCACACAAGGACCACACAAGGACCACACACTGACCACACAAGGACCACACAAGGACCACACACTGACCACACAAAGGCCACACACTGACCACACACTGACCACACAAGACCAAACAAGACCACACAAGGACCACACAAGGACCACACACTGACCACACAATGACCAGACAAACTCACCTGACAGCTGAGCCAGAAGCCACATCCCTGCTGCGTTCATCACTCGCTGTAGAAAGTTATCAACGCACTTTACTATACTGAACATGTGTGTCTGTTCAGTATTTAAGTGTGTTTGAGTGTGTCTGAATGTGTCTGAGTGTGTAAGGATGTATATTAATGTGTATGAGTGTGTTTGAGTATAGGTGTATGGGTATGTTTTAAAATAATGTTCAATAAAATGTGTTTTTCTGTGTAATACCGTCATGCATAACAAAGAACAACACCACTTCACCTGTTATACCGTCATGCATAACAAAGAACAATAACAGTGTCTCATATAATTAGTGAATGAGGAACACAGGTAGAAAACCTTATCGATTTTAAGTAATTGGTACACCTAACCCTCTCCACTCCCCTCCCTCTCCACTCCCCTCCCTCTCTCCCTCCTTCTCCACTCCCCTCCTCTCCCTCTCTCCCTCCCTCTCCACTCCCTCTCTCCCTCCCTCTCCACTCCCCTCCTCTCCCTCTCCACCCCCTCCTCTCCCTCTCCACCCCCCCCTCTCCACTCCCCTCCTCTCCCTCTCTCCACTCCCCTCCCCTCCTCTCCCTCTCCACTCCACTCCCCTCCCTCTCTCCCTCCCTCTCCACTCCCCTCCTCTCCCTCTCTCCCCCTCCTCTCCTTTTCTGTCTCCCTCCCGCTAACAATCCACTACTCCTGTCAACCCCTGTCCCCCCTTACCGTCAGGAGTCAAGTTGGCACGCAACAGACAGGCGGATTGACTACCAGGTAGGAAGGTAGGGTGTAAGTAGGCAATAAGCAGTCAGGCGAGAATTAGGCAGACAAGCAGATAGGTCGATAGCAGGCAGGCTGGCAGGCAGACTAACAAGCAGATAGGTCGATACTAAGTAAGTAAGCAGTAGACGTACTTCTTGTGTTAATTCCTTCATGGTTGAACATCAGGAGTGACGTGTCTTTGACTGACCTTGTGGTTCCTTTGGTGCCACACAACCACCTGACCTGACCTAAACCAACCCAACCTAACCTAACTTAACCAAAACCAACCCAACCTGACCTAACTTAACCTAAACCAACCCAACCTGACCTAACTTAACCTAAACCAACCCAACCTGACCTGACCTGACCTAACCAAACGTAAACCAACCCAACCTGACTTGACCTCACCTAACCCAAAACAATACGTGCAGCAGTGGTCAGGTGTTATAGGTCTCATTACAAATAGTCATTTCTCCCGTAACTCTTCCTTAAACACGCGGAAGGAAAGAATGGAAACTCACTAACTACCAATTCGATATTTAGACACACGAGGAATACAAAAAAGGGAATGACATTTTACATATCACAACGATGGTTTGGTGTGAGGTAATAAGATCCCTATCAAGCTTAACTAAGAGGTCTATTTTATCTACATACTTTTTGCTACCTTCCCCTACAGGTAAGATGAATAACTAATATATTCACCTGTTCTCTTTAATCATATATATTTCTCCCTTATTTTTCATCAGATTCCTAAATAACATTCCGATAAACATGTCATAATCATATGGTAATCTTGTCTTTTCTCCCAGCAGGTGGTGACGTTTGGGTACTAGTAATCAAGAAGGCCAAGGTCACTGATAAAGGTGTTTACGTGTGTGAGATTAACTCCAACCCATCATTAACTTCACTCTACATGGTCTCAGGTAAGTCACTCCCTCACTTGCTTCATTAACTTCACTCTACATGGTCTCAGGTAAGTGTCACTCCCTCACTTGCTTCATTAACTTCACTCTACATGGTCTCAGGTAAGTCACTCCCTCACTTGCTTCATTAACTTCACTCTACATGGTATCTGGTAAGTGTCACTCCCTCACTTGCTTCATTAACTTCACTCTACATGGTCTCAGGTAAGTGTCACTCCCTCACTTGCTTCATTAACTTCACTCTACATGGTCTCAGGTAAGTGTCACTCCCTCATTTGCTTCTAACGAGAATTAGACCGAGGGAAAAAATCTTAAGTGACTTGACCTCCCCTGAGTGAGATGCCTGAAGTCTGGACTACTGTGACGAGCAAGAGCCACACCTTCTCTGGGCTACTGTGACGAGCAAACAGCCACACCTTCTCTGGGCTACTGTGACGAGCAAGAGCCACACCTTCTCTGGGCTACTGTGACGAGCAAGCAGCCACACCTTCTCTGGGCTACTGTGACGAGCAAGAGCCACACCTTCTCTGGGCTACTGTGACGAGCAAACAGCCACACCTTCTCTAGGCTACTGTGACGAGCAAACAGCCACACCTTCTCTGGGCTACTGTGACGAGCAAACAGCCACACCTTCTCTGGACTACTGTGACAAGCAAGCAGCCACACCTTCTCTGGACTACTGTGACGAGCAAGAGCCACACCTTCTCTGGGCTACTGTGACGAGCAAACAGCCACACCTTCTCTGGACTGCTGTGACGAGCAAGAGCCACACCTTCTCTGGGCTACTGTGACAAGCAAGCAGCCACACCTTCTCTGGACTAGTGTGACGAGCAAACAGCCACACCTTCTCTGGGCTACTGTAACAAGCAAACAGCCATACCTTCTCTGGACTAGTGTGACGAGCAAGAAGCCACACCTTCTCTGGACTAGTGTGACGAGCAAACAGCCACACCTTCTCTGGACTACTGTAACAAGCAAGCAGCCACACCTTCTCTTGGCTACTGTGACGAGCAAGCAGCCACACCTTCTCTGGACTACTGTGACAGAGCAAACAGCCACACCTTCCCTGGGCTACTGTGACGAGCAAACAGCCACACCTTCTCTGGACTACTGTGACAAGCAAGCAGCCACACCTTCCCTGGGCTACTGTGACGAGCAAACAGCCACACCTTCTCTGGAGTACTGTAACAAGCAAGCAGCCACACCTTCTCTGGAGTACTGTAACAAGCAAGCAGCCACACATTCTCTGGACTACTGTGACAAGCAAACAGCCACACCTTCTCTGGACTAGTGTGACGAACAAACAGCCACACCTTCTCTGGGCTACTGTAACAAGCAAACAGCCACACCTTCTCTGGACTAGTGTGACGAGCAAACAGCCACACCTTCTCTGGACTACTGTAACAAGCAAGCAGCCACACCTTCTCTGGACTAGTGTGACGAGCAAACAGCCACACCTTCTCTGGACAACTGTAACAAGCAAGTAGCCACACCTTCTCTGGGCTACTGTGACGAGCAAACAGCCACACCTTCTCTGGACTAGTGTGACGAGCAAGCAGCCACACCTTCTCTGGACTACTGTGACGAGCAAGAGCCACACCTTCTCTGGACTACTGTGACGAGCAAGAGCCACACCTTCTCTGGACTACTGTGACGAGCAAACAGCCACACCTTCTCTGGACTACTGTGACAAGCAAACAGCCACACCTTCTCTGGACTACTGTAACAAGCAAGCAGCCACACCTTCCCTGGGCTACTGTGACGAGCAAACAGCCACACCTTCTCTGGAGTACTGTAACAAGCAAGCAGCCACACCTTCTCTGGACTACTGTGACAAGCAAACAGCCACACCTTCTCTGGACTAGTGTGACGAACAAACAGCCACACCTTCTCTGGGCTACTGTAACAAGCAAACAGCCACACCTTCTCTGGACTAGTGTGACGAGCAAACAGCCACACCTTCTCTGGACTACTGTAACAAGCAAGCAGCCACACCTTCTCTGGACTAGTGTGACGAGCAAACAGCCACACCTTCTCTGGACAACTGTAACAAGCAAGTAGCCACACCTTCTCTGGGCTACTGTGACGAGCAAACAGCCACACCTTCTCTGGACTAGTGTGACGAGCAAGCAGCCACACCTTCTCTGGACTAGTGTGACGAGCAAGCAGCCACACCTTCTCTGGACTACTGTGACGAGCAAGAGCCACACCTTCTCTGGACTACTGTGACGAGCAAGAGCCACACCTTCTCTGGACTACTGTGACAAGCAAACAGCCACACCTTCTCTGGGCTACTGTGACGAGCAAACAGTCACACCTTCTCTGGACTAGTGTGACGAGCAAGAGCCACACCTTCTCTGGACTACTGTGACAAGCAAACAGCCACATCTTCTCTGGACTACTGTGACAAGCAAGCAGCCACACCTTCTCTGCGCTACTGTGACGAGCAAACAGCCACACCTTCTCTGGACTAGTGTGACGAGCAAGCAGCCACACCTTCTCTGGACTACTGTAATAAGCAAACAGCCACACCTTCTCTGGACTACTGTGACAAGACTATGGACGATAATACTGAATCATATGTAGCGTTTGGTGTCCTCAAGGCGTCCAGGGCGAAGATTATAAAAGCACGAGTATGTAGCGTTATCAATCACAAGTCCAGGGTTTATGTTTCTTAATGGGGAAATGTTTCTATTGAGTAAACGACACTGCCTTCTATAACAACACAAGGAGGGAAGGTGTAGTTTATAGAGACACACGAGTTATTGGTCATCGTTTCAAGGTGATATAATAATCTTTCCCCCCGAGAATGTGATGAGACTCCCTTCTCGTGATCGCATTGTCATCAGTTTGTTTTATTACACAGTTAAAGGTATGGAGAAATGGTATTAATCTACAGACACACTAACCAGACACTAGTATTGAATGTGGATATTGTTCAGCGAGGTAAAACAACAACAACAAAAAACACTTTATAAATAAGAATAGAGGAGAGGTCGAGGTTAAGATGGCCACTAGGAAGTTCCCCTCCCTCCCCCCTATCAAGAGGAACGAGGACACAGCTTAGAAGGCCCTCTGTCTCCTCCAGGGATGATGTACAATCCCCTTCCCCTTCACTTGTGTATTTACAGGGGCTCGTTAGACTTTGTGCAGTGTGGCTTATATTCAACAGAAGAAAACTTACAATAGTAAACACACTATGGAATGAAATTAAAACATTATTAAAACAAATAACTCAAAGACAATAATTTGTGGAATGTTTATATGATGAGGCCCTGTAAACGCACTAGTGAAGGGGACTGTTCCTTCAGGCATGACTCGGGTAATCTTCTCCAGGACGGGGTTTGTTTGTGTCCCTGTATGGGCGCCAAGTGAGGGTGTATCTCGTGTCACTCGCAGCCTAACTCACTAAACTAAACACTTCACCTGGAGCCACGTCCACTAATCGACTCACGTTCAGTTCTCCCGTTACTACTGGGCAAACAGAGCACAGACCATCCATCTACGTGGGGGAGAGTGTGGGGGAGGGGGAGCGTGTGGGGGAGGGGGAGCGTGCGGGGGAGGGGGAGCGTGCGGGGGAGGGGGAGCGTGTGGGGGAGAGCAAGGTGTTTGGGAGGAGGGGGGTAGGGGTTAGGTGTGGGGGAGGAGTAGGTGTCACGTTCCTCCTCCTCAACACGCCGAAGGCCACCGTCACCGTATACTAAAGTTCCTCATTAAATACAACTTTATTTTTCATAAGTTAGTTGTCTAGTGTAAGAGCTAAGACTCAATGAACTGTGCTTAATGAGTCTTGTAACTGAAGGACTTACACATATTAAAACAATATACTTTCAACATAAACATTAAAGTTACTCGCCTGACTCTCCCGTACAAATACTGTAACACTCAACGACAGGGAATTATTTTTTTTTTTTTAGGAATACGAAACGAGAGAAAATATCGTGAACTATTTTTACTCAGATTTTTTTTCTAGTAAGTCTTGGTTTTATTATTTCAAACTCGGGAATCTTTCAGCACAGTAACAGGACCTTCAAAACTGTCAACAAACATTAGGGTGATAGTTCCCGTGTGTGGTGGAGTTAACTTCCAATGTACCGGTAGGGAATAATGTGGGGAAAAAAACAAAAACGAATAGAAAGTGAAAATTAACTTCCAATCTGGAGTTTCCCTGACGGAGGTGATAGTCTTAATTGTTGAAGCCGCTTCCAAACCTTTAACCGATTCTACCTTACCTAACCTAACCTAACCCAACCCAACCCAACCCAACCTAACCCAACCCAACCTAACCTAACCCAACCCAACCTAATCTAACCTAACCCAACCTAACCTAGTCTGACCTAACCCAACATAACCTAACCCAACATAACCTACTTTAACATAACCCTCAATATACCGAACGTAACGTAACGTAACCTAACCTAACCTAACCTAACCTCATCCTAAAATTATAAGATTTTTTCATACGTGAATAACATATTACTTAAGGCTTAAAAAAAAGGTGTAAGTGTTAGGGCTGACGTCAAGGAGTGTAGTGTTAGGGCTGACGTCAAGGAGTGTAGTGCTAGGGCTGACGTCAATGAGTGTAGTGTTAGGGCTGACGTCAATGAGTGTAGTGTTAGGGCTGACGTCAATGAGTGTAGTGTTAGGGCTGACGTCAAGGAGAGTAAGTGTTAGAGCTGACGTTAAGGAGTGTAGTGTTAGGGCTGACGTCAATGAGTGTAGTGTTAGGGCTGACATCAAGGAGTGTAAGTGCTAGAGCTGACGTCAATGAGTGTAGTGTTAGGGCTGACGTCAAGGAGTGTAAGTGTTAGAGCTGACGTCAATGAGTGTAGTGTTAGGGCTGACGTCAATGAATGTAGTGTTAGGGCTGACATCTGTAGTGTGTCTCAACAGCCACACCTTTAGCAGCGAGGAAGGCAACCATGAAATTACCTCCCTGTCCAGGTCTTAGCGTCACTGATGAAATAGCTTTCCTTTTATTCCTGAAGAGCCATCATCTCCCACCATAACATCACACCAACAATCAGGTATCGTTATCCAATATCAATTTCACCCCAACCCAACCCACCACACCCCACCCCACCACGCCCCAACCCACCACACCCCAACCCACCACACCCTAAAAAAGTATAGGACTCATAGTTTGTGGAGTTGCAAATTAATTAGTCTATTAATTACAACTTGCCTGAGAGCTCGAGGGAGTATTGTATCCATTTTGAGTGGGCAGGTGAGGGGGGGGGGTCGTCACTCGCTGAATACAATGAGAGGGGGGGGTCGTCACTCGCTGAATACAATGAGAGGGGGGGGTCGTCACTCGCTGAATACAATGAGAGGGGGGAGGGGGTCGTCACTCGCTGAATACAATGAGAGGGGGGAGGGGGTCGTCACTCGCTGAATACAATGAGAGGGGGGAGGGGGTCGTCACTTGCTGAATACAATGAGAGGGGGAGGGGGTCGTCACTCGCTGAATACAATGAGAGGGGGAGGGGGTCGTCACTTGCTGAATACAATGAGAGGGGGGAGTGGGTCGTCACTCGCTGAATACAATGAGAGGGGGGAGGGGTCGTCACTCGCTGAATACAATGAGAGGGGAGAGGGGGTCGTCACTCGCTGAATACAATAACAGGTAGAGTGGATCTAATAAAATTTGGCAGAATGGTTGAGTGTTGACCAAAGGCGAACTGATTTCATTTGGGTTAAAGACAGACAAAGACCAGGGCCATAATATTTACCGCCCAAAACTGATTTATGAAAGAGGAAGATTTGTGGGGGTGTGGGGGTGTGATGTGGGTGTGGTGGTGTGGGTGTGGGGTGGGGTGTGGTGGTGTGGTGTGGGGGTGTGGTGTGGGAGTGTGGTGTGGGGGTGTGGGAGTGTGGTGTGGGGGTGTGGGGGTGTGGTGTGGGGGTGTGGTGGTGTGGGAGTGTGGTGTGGTGGTGTGGGAGTGTGGTGTGGGGGTGTGGTGGTGTGGGAGTGTGAGCCAATACAGTACTTGGGTTGTTTATTTACATATGGAATAAGTCAAGGAGGCAGGTATAAACACGTAGTTCTGTAATTCACAAATGACCCAATGTTTACTAAATTTAGGTGTCTCTAATACAGACCTAGGAACCACGAATATTTAAAGCCAAACCTTCTGTAAAAAAAAATCTTATAATTAATCGTCTAGGATGAGTTAATCAGACAAACAAGCTGACAGACACAGCAGGTACCAGAAATAGCGAAACACAGTATGCAAATTAGACAGACCTTTAAACGATATCACGCAACAAAGGCATAATTTTGAATCGTGGAATATCAGGACCTAGGGATGTAACCAGGGGGTGATAAAGACTGCTTCACGGGTCCTACCTATACCAATACACCTCCAGGCATGACAGCCCAAGTAACACTTGGCCTATTGTTAATGTGTTTATTACTATTTATGATACTGTTGCATATCAGGTGTCTCGACTACTTGAAGAATACCGAAAAATATCAGCCTGCGGACATACGGCGAGGCGGACAGTCGTGCGGACAAGAGACGAACACACGTAACACAATAACCAGCTAACACCCTCACACAAAAAGGCTTGGTCGTACCTGGGGTGAGACGCGTTTCTGTCCCTCGAGAAGCTGTTAACTCACTTACCGGGAACAAAGAAAACTCGAGTGAAATTACCTCTCCTTCCAACACCTGTACCACGTTTACTATTAAACTTACAGGAATAACCATGGTAGAATACTGAATGCACCCGGTACGTGTTTGATGTCTTAATTTGGAGTAAATATAAGTGGCAACCAACTTAATCAGCACATCAGAAATAGCGTTTACCTTATTTTAGTGGCAAGAGGAAGCTAAGTATGGCGGCACACACAGTGGATGAATCTTGTTTGGATTCTTCGTAGATCAAGAGACCCAAAACCCGAAAACAAATACAGGTTAATTCACAATACAACTTTCACCACATTTATCTTAAAATCAGGTGCAATATTTAACTTTGTCTTTAATAAATAAAATCATATTATCAAAACCAAGACACTAAAGGAGAATATTTTCATCCTTCAAATGTGGTATTCGAGCTTGGCTAAATCTTATAGCCGGTGTTAGAAGTCATCACGGTGACCACCCCAAATTTTTCCTGTGTCCGTGATGTTTACATTAGGCTACTCAGTAATCACCACACAACTCCAATCATGTGTTTTGTAAAGGCAGGACATGTTGATAATTTTCGTACACACGGTTAAGGTAAGGTGGGGTAGGGTAAGTAAGGGTAGGGTAGGGTAAGTGAGGGTAGGGTAGGTTACAGCAGCGTTGCTAGGCTGTGTACAGTTGGCCCCCCCAAAATTCTCGAACGTTCTGTGCCATAAAATGACAAAACAAACGAGCAATTAAATTACTTCTTTTCGCCTGTAGAAACTATAAAGGCGAGCAATAAATACTATTACGAAATATCGAGTCACTTCACAACCAGGAATATCAGCCATGGAGATGACACGACCCATCGTGCAAATCTGAGACCTGTCGGACCCAGGGCTGCGTTCAGTTGCACGCGATGTACTCTACGGGTACAGTATTTATAGTGAGTTATGGTGCAAACTGAACGATTTGCAGAGTACCATTTTAAACAACTGATAAGTTGTATATTTCCTGTATTTCAATCAAAATAATTATAACAATGATAGCAATAAAGAGAGCGTAGTGTTAAGACTTCCAGTACCTTCCACTATTACAGGCCATCATCTGCTTCTCTCCAAGTGCTTAGCTGTACTGTAGTCTACGGCCAAGACCTTACCCGACACTATAATAGTGATGGTTTGGCTTTCAAATCCGGAAATTGACTTTATTTTCCCACACTTTCCTTCTTTCGGGAACTGCTGGGAGTCTGTACACCTAAATCCTTTGTCTGGCCTACTGCCGCAGCTAAACACACAACATTCCGTTATAATGTAAAGAAGATTCTCCAATTCCTCCATCTGCAACATTGGTCTGAAGGTAACTTGGTGTGGGGCTCACTGCCAGTGCTGCCACAATTCCGCACGCTTTCTCTAGTGATCGTAACATCTAAACATATATGGTATATTGTAGGTATAACTTATTTTATTTTATCTATTCTGCTTATAAGATACAGCACATACAAGTTGCAAATTTTAATGTATATCTGTCTGTACTTGGAGAAGCGAGCAGTAGTCTTCATAGAGCGAAGGAAACTTCGAATCGCCGACTACGCTGCCGTTCAGTATAGAAAACGTACTACAATACTACGACCACAACGACTCGCACAACTGAACGCTGTCCTGTTGCTCGAGAACACTTTTTGCCGACTGTACATACATACTAACATAATTTATGAACATCGGAATTAAAGAACAATCATCAAGGTTCACTTACCTCCCACACTTCACTCAGTTGATTGTTTATTTTCACTCTATCAAACAATTATCATTCGTCTGTGTTCCTTTAAGTTATCAACATCTGACGCAACTACAGCGATAATTTGTCCATCTTTGACGACCAGCCAAGCGGCTATAATGCACTCACTCACATTATCTTTCTTAATAACACAGAAACAAGTCATATTCTTCTACTGCTAAATTATCCAGCTGAGGAACGGTCAGTAAGTATGTTTCACTGAATGTAGGAGGTGAATAATCCCACATAGTGCAATGAAACACACATACTGGGCCAGGAGACCATCCACACGCCCTCGTGGTAACTGATTGACATGACGGTCACTGATGGCGACAGCGTCACCCACAGGTTTAAACCTCCTGGATTGCCACCTCCCGATCCTTAATTTAAATTTCAGTGATATTTACAGGTCTATCATCCATCTAATTCAATTTATTTAACTTATAAAACAGTCATAAAAGTAGATTTTTCCAGCTATTGTTCGCTTGTAGTTATTTATGAAAGTTACGATAAATATTAAGGTTTTAGTAAAAATCATCCGTCGACGAGCTGACACTGAAAACGTCAACAAGGTACCAAGTTATCGAACATAAAACTAAAGTATATTGTATGAAGAAAAGACGACTCGTTCTCGAAGTAGTGAAACATTGATTTGACATATTAGAAAAAAAAATATTGCTTTTCATTATGTAAATTCAGTTTTTAAATCTTTACAAAATATATATTTAAAGGCAGCAAACACCTGTCCACTACAAATCCTCTTGTTGCTATGTAACATATTATCCACAGGTGTAATGTTGCCATCACCTAGATTATTATTATTATCATTATTATTATTATTATTATTATTATTATTGCCTCTAGGTAGATCTATTACCAAGGTTATTATTAAGCATGGTTCAGTGTGACAGAGAAAATGACCTCATAACAACCATCTTTTAATTAATTCTGCCGTCATGAACTCCTGAAACGGCCACTGTAGTTCTATGTATTATTCTCCCAGACACATAATACTTCTATATCTCCGTTTTGATTCACTCAATTTATCATTTAAGGAAAATATATCAAGCGTATGACCGTCTGTTTAGTTTGTTCGTTTGTTTGAAGCACATAAGCGTCCATATCTTTCTTCCCAACTTTACCCCCATCATATTATTCGCCACTATCTTACTAGCCATATTATTCGCCACTGTCTTACTCGCCATATTATTCGCCACTGTCTTAATCGCCATAGTACTCACCATTATCTTACTCGCCATAGTATTCGCTATTGTATTCGCCATGATCTTACTCGTGATTCATCTTACTCGCCACTTTATTACTCGCCATTAAATTATTCGTCTCAATATAACTCGAAACCCAACTATTCGCCACTATATTACTCGCCACCATATCATTTGCCAACAACTTACTCGCCAGAAACTTACTCCTCACCATATTACTCGCCACTATAAAAGGACAGAGGGTAAGATAGAGTTGACCAGAAACGGTCACCACACTACAGTGACCACCATACTACAGTGACCACCATACTACAGTGACCACCATACTACAGTGACCGCCTTACTACAATGACCCGCACCTCACCAAGTAAACACACCAGTAGCAGTAATACCAAATATACCTTAGTTTTAATATACTTACCTGTATATATATTTAAACTAAATACGAGTTTATTCATATATTTCATTATTTTTGTATGTATTATAATTTTACATGAAGGTTTCATGCGTGTATTAAACTGTACCATATTTTTTTTTGAAATGGTTAAACATTATTTTGCTAGATTTAATCAAATGTTTTAGTCATTCCAATTTAAATGACAGATGCCGTGAAGCTAATTTAATTTATTTTAGTATATTTTAGCGAGAAGACAGGACACTATACTTCACTGTAGTATTGTTGTTGTTATCTACAGTGATGTCGGCGAATGAGTCGTCCGCACAGACGACAGAGCTCCTGTCAACGCACAACTATACCGACTGTTGTGTTGAGAGTGGCGTTGCTCCCCAGTGCCTTGGGTTCTGCGCCATCCACAATATCTTGGAAGGAAATACTGGGATAGATCCAGAAGCTTGTGAATCACACTTCCCAAATATAGTGAAATGTATGGCAGGTGAGTTGTCCTCCCTTGTAAGGTGCGTTAACAGGTAATTTACGGGGCTTAATTAGAGATTTTAAGTAATAATGTGTAATTATCTCTGAGTTACTAGATCAAAGGGAACAAAAATATCTATAAATAATAACCTAACCTAAGCAAAAATACTCCATTATAATTACATTCCTCCACCTATATTACATCTACAACCTTAACGTGTGTGTGTGTTGGTGTCCACAGATAGACGTAACCATGTACCGTGTTGTGAGCGAGAGAGAGTGCCGGACATCTGCCAGGACCTGTGTCGCGGGGAGTACACATTACAAGACGATAACATACAGTCTCACTTCTCCTGCACAGCATACACAAGCGTTACCCTCATGTGTATCTCTGAAGGTGTCGGTAAGTTAAACTGGTGCTCTGTGTGTGTGTGTGTGTGTGTGTGTGTGTTTTTTCATTATAATTTTCTTACTCTGCTTCATTATATAAAAATAAATGAACGCAGACACTCTGTAATGGAGCGCGAAGGTCAGTGGATACAGTACTCGCCTCCTGTTCCAGTATTCGGTGAATCGAGTCCTAGTACTCCCACTTCATCCAGATGTAAATGGGAAGTGAAAGCGGTCGAGTGCAGTACCGGCCATGCTGCATCCTTGTGTACCGAAGGCTTAGTGCACAGTGTGCTGTATCCACACTGTCTCTAACGGACAGTCACTTTCACTCGATGATGGATAGATATACAATAATATCTATGAGGATTTTAACTCGATTCTCCATCTCATAAGAAGAAAAAAACCCTGATTTATATGATTTATTTATCAAAACAAAGTAGAGTTTCGTGAAGCATTTCGAAAACTTGTATTTTCTCTCTCTTGTGAAGTTACGATAATGACTAGTGTACCCTTACAGAGCTGCTGCCTATGAGCCCCACGTCTCCCTCCGTGATGGTGCTGGACTCTACCTCCATCAAGGTCAGCTGGGAACATCCTCAAGTTGGTTCACCTCCACCTGAGTACTACTTGATCAACGTCACCACCATTACTAAGTGAGATTCCAGGGGGATGATACCTGGTGGGGGGGGGGGGGGCTGGGACGCCACACAAATACACATACAGACATTCCTAAAACTCGGTGAATATACACTCAAGAACATTCACGGACACAGTCACTATACTGTACGCTGAATCACGATTAATCATTATCTATACAAATTTTCGTACGTACTCGTACGGTCGCCTACCTGGTACAATGGCTAGGGCATTTTGTGAGATGTGGCACCTTTGTGTTTGTTTACATCATATTAAAACTCCCAGAATGACCCTAAGGAACCTCACAATAGTAACCAGACTAAGGATGGTAGATAAGCATTCCACTGAGTTGCCACATCTCACAAAACGTGTGAGCCAGCCACTGTACCAGGTATAAGTGTAGGCGACAGTACAACATACTCATTGTAACTGGTAAAACGTCCCCAGTGTTTAATACCTTATATAAGGAAAGTTACTTCGTCTGACAAGTGTTCTGTGGTCTGCTTCCTCAGGTTTGATCCACCGGTAGATGTTGACAGTGACACTGCAGTTACTGTTAGTGGTGAGAGTATGGACACCCAGGACGACCTACAGTACCTGCCCAAGAGACTACAGGTGAAGGTGAGCTGACTGAATCTCTCTCTCTGAAAGATTATCTATCTAGAGTAGTGAAGCCTCTCTCTCTCTCTCTCTCTCTCTCTCTCTCTCTCTCTCTCTCTCTCTCTCTCTGTGAAAAACAAACATTCGTCAACTTCTTCATGGCTACATCATTACGACCACCCTAACTCCTCTCTCCTCCAGGTGTCAGCTAGTCAAACTAACGTGAGCGTCAGCAGCTTGTCGCCGCTGACCTGGTACGAGGTGTCAGTGGTCTCCTTAAACAGACACGGCTCCTCTCTGCCACAATACAAGATCCGGATCCTTACCGATGCTGTCACCTCCAACAAAACTGAAGTGATCCATCCTGAGCTGCCAGACATTACCGGATGCTGCTCAAGCAAAGGCGTCAAGCACTTCAGGTAGGACGAGCACACCTCTTTCAGTGTGTGTGTGTGTGTGTGTGCGTGTGTATGTTCACCCTCGTTATACAGGATCAAAGGGGGGTAGTACTTTACTTCCGTAATTAAGGACATACTGCTCAGATATCGTCATACCGAATATGCAAATTATGTAATTAATTTTAAAGATAAGAACACCAACACGGGGAGGACAACCTGAACCCAGAAACAATACAACCGATGCGAAATGTTCATGATTGAGCTATTAAAATAAACACACAATAATGTTAATGGAAAAATGTTTGGACACCATTAATATTACAATGACACGGATACAATGTGTTATCAAGCTATGTAATAAAACTGTTACAACTAGTTCATCATTCTGAAATACTTGATTGTTGAACAGTTAACGTTTTGTATTGTTAACTGAATAGGTTTTGTATTGTTAACTGAATAATTGAATAGTGTTGTGTGGTTGACAGTACTACAGTCAGGGCGCTGGGAGCTATCGAAAGTAAATCTTCCTATTCAGTGTAATTTTTTCCTTCAAAATCATACATAATTTTGTCTTTTTTTTCTATTATGTAACTCCTACTGTCAGAAGTACAGTCACTAAATAAAACTATCTGTACTTGGGGTGATCGATGAATTTCACAATGAACACTGCGACTCCTGTTGTCTTGGTAGGGTTGTAAAAATTCTTCATCCATTGTGTGATAGTGTCTCAACACAATTTTATATAGTTATTTTTTTTAGTAACTGTATGTCTAAATCTAGAAATATGTTAGCCATTATTTCCTTATTTCTACCACATGGCCAACCTAGCATCAGTCTCTTACAACCTAAAACACAACAACAACAACACTCTCTTGCTGTCACAGAGAACCTTCCTCTTCATTTACTGCCTCTAACGTCTTGTATTCCCGACATTCTTGTAAAGTTTATTTGACTGATCCATACTGTTGTTGCCTCAGGTTGCCCCATAACGTAGCATCACCAACCATTGTGTGCTATCCAAGTTCTCCCTCAATACTCCGTGATTGTACAATTCTGTTCTATTCAGTCTCCTCCTCCCATCTCCATCATTTCATACAATAATGTTGCTTCATCAGGGAGACTCGACTGTATATCATGTATCTGGCAGTTCTGCTCTCTTGAGAAACACGTCGTCAGCACTTTACTCAGAATCATTTAAGTTTCTTGGTTCACGTCGCAGATTTCATAATGTCTTCAAACTTTCTTTCCATAGTTATTCTAATTAACTTTGTTCTATAAAGGGGTAAAACTCCTAGCACAGTGTAACATGTAGCGACTGCTGACTTCCTCCTTGAAATATTGTGTCTTTGAGGGAGTGGTGTGGGCAGTGGTTGATGAAGGGCCGGGCATAGAGACATCGTATTCATCTTGTATGAAACATTTTTAAGTCTTCATTTGTCATGTCTTTCTTGCTCCTGCCGCCAGCCTCTCATTTCATTCCTACTAACGTCTCCAAATGTTTCCTTCCACCTCGTTCACTCCAGTCTAGTCTTCACTTGAAAAGGAAATGTATATCCACGCCTTACCCAAGTAACCAAAATAATTACATTTCATGATTTTTAAAGCACTCGGGCAGCTGAAACACATTAGTGCAAGACCTCCTAATATCAAACTTAATCTTTCTTCCCTTTTTAGCGTTTCGTTTTTATCATTTCAAGCACAATCGCCTGCACTTATATCTGGTGCAGTGGCTGGGGCTTTTTGTGAGATGTGGCAGCTCTCTGGAATGCTCATCTGTATCTATTATTGTGGGGTTCCTTAGGGGCCATTCTGGGAGTTTTATTGCGATTTAAACAAACACAGTTGCCACATCTCACAAAATGCACCAGCCACTGTACCAGGTATAAGTGCATTTTCGCCATCATCCAGCTTCATCCTCCACCCCTACACCAGTGTTTTAACCATTTTAAATTGATGATCCGAAAGTTTGTACTTAATTTAGTCGACGAAAAAGACTAAACTGCTAATAATGATATGTAGTGAGAATAATATAGATACAAATTAACAGCAATATTAAGATAGCTGGCCGAGACTTACAAGTGGTGTATTGTGTTACGAAGTTCGCCTTATGTTCAACACAACATTTGAGTAAGTTTTAGTGTGATTTGGTTCTTACCTATTAGAAAAAACCCCACAGGGCGAGGAGTTAACCTTGAACCACTACCTTGAAACTAACAGGTCTGAGTCTTCATGAGAGTTTTACCATGTGTTCGGGTCACTGATGTCAAGTGTCACATATTTCATCATAAAAACGTATTTTCTTTTTACGAGAGACTTTGATATTTGCTTCTGATTGTATCCACGAACCACAAAAAAGGTTATATTGTGACCCTGTGTTTAGTGGCTCAACCTATCCTAGGTTATCACATGACAGTATAATTATTATCGTTCACAGAAGCCTCGTCTCACTTGTCTATCACCAATTCCTGTTAATGCTGGCATCGATAATTGCAGAATCTAATAGTGCATTACGAGGGGCCATCATCCCTGCACTCTTCACTGATGAGAGTGTGTTGATGGTTATAGCTAGCAGTGACACATGAGGTATATCCCCAGTCCATTCCCTCAACACTACACTGGCCTCACCTTTAATACCTCCAGTACCTATGTCATCTTCCCAATTCATGTAATACCCAAACTATATCTTTACGATTTTTATGTGAGACAATATGACACAACAGACGAAAGATTATGACAACACTACCGAGACAACAGGAGTCACAGTGTTCATTGTGAAATTCATCGATCCTCTCCGTGAAGATACTTTTTGGGGGCGAGTTATACAGTGTGAAATAGTTTCTTTTATCGGCTGTGTTGGTACTATATATGTCCCAGTATTAATGGTGGTAGTTGTTGTTGTTGTTGGTATATGTCCCAGTATTAATGGTGGTAGTTGTTGTTGTTGGTATATGTCCCAGTATTAATGGTGGTAGTTGTTGTTGTTGGTATATGTCCCAGTATTAATGGTAGTAGTTGTTGTTGGTATATGTCCCAGTATTAATGGTGGTAGTTGTTGTTGTCTTAGTATGATGATCGTAGTAGCTGATAATGTATAATGAACCATAAACGTATTTCTCTTTACATTCTCCTTAAAACACACCATTAATCCTGAGTACAGATATTTACATTGGTACAGTTTTACTCTCTCTCTCTCTCTCTCTCTCATCATCATCATCGTCTATTCTCCCGATCTCTTACATTTAGTATTTTTTCTTATTCTCTCTTGCACTGCCTCCATCCCTCTTCTCCTCTACCCTTCCTCATTAATCTCAAGTCTTTCACATTCCTGGTACTAACCCTTACATACATTTGAGAGTTTCCCTTCAATAAATTGTCTCCTTGTTCGATGAGTTGGGTCTCCCGTGCTATTGGTAAAGACTCGACAAAGGGCTATCTGCTTGTTTATACCTGTACCTGTCCAAGACCGCATCACACCTGTATTGATTGAGGAACTGAGCAATATACCAGAATTCCACCTTTTCTTCCTATTTCTTATATTCTCCATTCCCATCTATCCACCCCTTCTTACTCTTTCCCTTACCCCTTCCCTCCCCCTTCTCCTCCTCCTCCTCCTCCTCTTCTTCCCTCTTTTACTACTGAAACGGATATTTTTTTATATTTATGGTTAGAAGAACGACACATTGTATAGGCGAATGGGTGAAAATAAATAAAAGAATAAATGGAAGGAAAATAGATGATGGGATGAATAGAAGGAAAATGAATAATGAAATAAATAAAAGGAAAATACAATAAATGTAGGATAAATAAATGATAAAATATAATAAGAAATAAAAGTGTAAATAACATACACACATGCATACTGGCACACACACATACACACACATACACACACACACTAGCCAGGGTCCAGAACCTCAAACATCCTTTAGGTCAATTTAATCCCCTAAGTAATGTTAAGTGAACATATCTACTGTAGTTAAGGCAGCGTCTCATAACAATTCTGATGCCAATTTAGACGTTATTACTGTACTTAGGTGAATTAAGTCAGTTATTTATGGTTTCGTGTCTTCACTTACGAGGGTAACTTACTGTACGAACCTTTGAGAATTGTCAGTCATAGAATGTGATTATCAAGTTGCTTTTTTTTTATCGGTGTGTGTGTGTGTGTGTGTGTGTGTGTGTGTGTGCGTGTGTAGTACAGTAGCTAACCCATGTAATAACGTTTTACCTTTAAGTTTATGTGTGTGTGTGTATGTGTACAGGTGTCTACGTAACCTGTGTGACCCCAGCAACAAGTACATCAGTGAGCCAGACATGATCGTGTGCGCTCCCTGGGCTACCGAAGCCTTCTCCTGCCTCGCCAACGACTACGACCACTCCGACTGCTGCAGAGACCGTGGGATGCCGGCCCTCTGTGTCGAACTCTGCACGGGAAATGTCACCAAGATCGACTACAAGTATTTCAGGTAATTATGATTCTATACTCGGGCTGTTGAGGGTAAATTGGCCTATTTCCTTAATTTGTGACGCCTCGGTTACTACTCGTGGGTAGTTAACAGGTTAATTGATGGTGATATAGGGAAATTTATACAATGAGTTAGTTTGTTGACTTTGAGATTATAAAGAGACACACACACACACACACACACACACACATACACACACACACACACACACACACACACACAGTCAACAAAATCACGTAACTTGATAGATATGGCTGAAGATTCATCACCACTATCTTGTTAAAATCTACGGTTCTGCAGAAAAAAAATTACATCCTACAACCTAACCTAACCTAACCGAACCTAACCTAACCTAACCTAAAAATTAAAGATCATGACACCTTTTTAATTATTATTCTTTTCCTGTGTCAGATGTGTCGATTACTTCAGCGACTACCGAAGTTGTTTAATGAAGGGTTACAACGTGCTACCAGGTCCACCAATCAAAGTCACCGTCAGTAACACTAACCCGACCTTTGTGCTTCTCCATTGGTCTCCGCCGGAAAAGCTTGGAGAATCCGTCACAGCTTACCACGCTTATTTCCGGCCAATCGAACCATCTAGAGAATGTGCTGATAAATGGTAAGTTATAAATTAAATTTATTTGTGTATTGAAACATTACACCGGGTACTATGAGGGAAGGGAAGGGTAGGGTAGGGTAGGGTAGGGTAGGGTAGGGTAGGGTAGGGTAGGGTAGGGTAGGGTAGGGTAGGGTAGGGAAGGGTAGGGTAGGGTAGGGAAGGGTTGGGTAGGGTAGGGTAGGGTAGGGTGTTAATTGGAGGTGTGATGGGCGTCATAACACAGGTAAGTGTCAAGGTATGGGAGGGTGGTCAAGGGAACTAATCTAGATAAAAGCAGTTTGTGGTAATGACTGGCAGTGAGAGAGAGAGAGAGAGAGAGAGAGAGAGAGAGAGAGAGAGAGGAATATACAATTGTTGGGTTAAAATGTGTTGTTTTATCCCCGGGCTCTGAGTGTTAGTGTAGGTTAAGTAACATAATCCTGTAGATTACTCTGTGATGACTGACACACATACAGTGAATATTCTACCGGGTGATTTTGCCAATGATGGAACAGACCCTCAGTAGTGACGCGTCCTGCCAATAGCACGAGGGAACACACAAGCTGCTAAATGGTGATTCCAATTAGGAGGACAACACCTGACTGGCTACCTTATGTCATAGCAGGAACAAGCTTGACTATATTGTGTGTGTGTATTACATTATATATATATAAATAACCCGACAAATAACTCCCCTCACACATAACCGTATTATCACTTAAGAGGTAGGTGTGTGTGTGTGTGTGTGTGTGTGTGTACAGAAGGATGACAACAGCGCGGTAATCACGTCTTCACCTCACCAGGTTCATCAACAACATGGTGGTGTCTTATCATGGCGTGTACACAGAGAAGCCACCATTCGTGCTGGAACAACTGTGTCCCAACACTGAGTATGAAGTGTTCGTGCAGGCTGTCAACACCCACGGTACAGGCGACCCATCGGAGCGGGTCTTGTTCAACACGCCCTCCATACAGCACGTCAGGCGGCTAGAGGACAGAACCTACAACGTAACTGAGTGCTGCCGAAGCGTCAACGTCAGTCCTGGCTGTATGCCCATGTGTGACTACAACGCCCGTATGTCTCACGTGCGGGCTATAGCAGTCACCTGTACCAAGGAGCTGCCTCTCCTACTAAGGTGCGCGGTGGGCGGTCGTAACCATCTGCCCTGCTGCCAGAGACGCGGGGTGCCACCTGCCTGCCTCAACATCTGCTCCGGTTCCTTTTCCTCCAACAAAGTCACGCCAGCTGTTTGTATGCCGTACATCGGTAACATTATGATGTGTCTTGAGGAAGGTGAGTCATGTCTGTGTCATGAGGGGAGTGGGGGAGTGTCATGAGGGGGGGAGTGTCATGAGGGGAGTGGGGGAGTGTCATGAGGGGGGGGAGTGTCATGAGGGGAAGTGGGGGAGTGTCATGAGGGGGAGTGGGGGAGTGTCATGAGGGCGGGGAGTGTCATGAGGAAGAGTGGGGGAGTGTCATGAGGAGGAGTGGGGGAGTGTCATGCGGGGAAGTGGGGGAGTGTCATGAGGGGAAGTGGGGGAGTGTCATGAGGGGAAGTGGGGGAGTGTCATGAGGGGAAGTGGGGGAGTGTCATGAGGAGGAGTGGGGGAGTGTCATGAGGAGGAGTGGGGGAGTGTCATGAGGGGAAGTGGGGGAGTGTCATGATGGGGAGTGTCATGAGGGGGAGTGTCATGAAGGGTAGTGGGGGAGTGTCATGAGGGGGAGTGGGGAGTGTCATGAGGGTAAGCGTGGGAGTGTCATGAGGGTAAGCGTGGGAGTGAGGGAGTGTCATGAGGGAGGCGGAGTGAGGGAACTACACAATTCGGTAATATATGAGAACAAGATATGAACAAGTAATCATAGTTAACACTGTCGTAATAAAACCAAACCTAACCTAACCTAACCTAACCAAACCGGGCTTCAACAGATAAGGTCTTTAAATACCATCATTTCTCATCAGTCATTACACTTATTAAAAAAAAACTCTGACAATTACAGCTCGAGTTTTCTCCTCACCATTCAGAGACAAAATTATTAATTAGATGAACTCAATTGTGGGAGGTAAATTTATCGGTTAAGTTGTAATTATTTGTATCAGCTTAGGGATCACCTGAAGATTAGCCACCCAGCTTATTTCAGATTGAGATTAACTAACCTAATGCTAAACTAACTTAATCTTACTGTAACCTAACCTACTGTCATCTAAGCTAACCTAACCTAAGCTAACCTAATCTAACCAAACCTACTGTGATCTAAGCTAATCTACAGTGAACTAATCTAATGTAACCCATTGTAACCCAACCTAACCCATTGTAACCCAACCCAACCCAATGTAATCCAACCTAACCCAATGTAACCCAACCCAACCCAACCCAATGTAACCCAACCCAACCCAACCCAATGTAACCCAACCCAACCCAATGTAACCCAACCTAACCTAACCCAGGTAGAGATAAGGTGTTTAATCACCAGGTAAAATAAGTTTCAATTGGTTAGTTTTCATAAAGTACAGTATTGAGTTAATTCATTCTGTGAGACTTAAAACAGACACACACTTAACTCAGGCATCAAACACTGTGTCGTCATCCCTGGTTGAGATTTGTTCCTTAGAGAGACAATGTTAATTTCTTTTAATAAATGAATCTGATTAAGAAGAAATTATAAGTGGTATTGAACTGTGAATTCTTTTTCCCTAGTGTATTTTCGTATTAATGAAATGTGATTTTTTTCTTTGTATTATTGAATTGCATTTCTTTGTACTTTTTTTATATTTATTATTGAACTTTATTTTATTTTTTTATGTGATCGAACTGTATTTGTTTGTATTTGTTTGTAGTATTGAATTGTTATTTTTGTTTTAAGGTGTGGGCGTGTTACCTGGCCCGGTCAAGAGTCTGCACGCTACTAAGGTGAGTGACGGCCAGGTGACGCTAGTATGGCAGGCACCCACCGACGGACCAAACGTAACGCAGTATGAACTTCACTACCAGAGCGTCGACAAACACTCCGCCTCTCGAGTTGCTTTCTCTCTCAACAACGTAAGTCTTTGGTCTGGTCTTACTTCCATGTGCTGTGTTGATTATAAAGGTTTAGCGGTAGAGCGGAGGGATACGTGAGGGATCTTGTGTATAAACAGTAGTCTTTATACCTTCTAATCTATGTCTCTGTCTATTATTTTAAGACGGGGGGAATTTATTCTATGAGGCTTCCTTTAAAATTCCTAAAGTGAAACAGCTTAAACTATTTTGACCTTTTTTGTCCCTTATAGACTCCCTTAATTATCCGGACACTGATAACGTCTTGTTCCTCCCTAAAACTTCCTCCAAGATAGTGATGATTGTTCCTAAGGTCAAGGATGACTAGCTACTGTATACTATAACTGCTGTTCCCTCAACCACTAAATGTTCCCTTGTACACAGTGGCCATGTTGGTAGCCGTGTTAGGGAGTGATATACTGGTCTTTATAACAACAAAACACGTCCTTATAACAGACCCTGAACTTCACTGACACCGTGGCATCCCTCACTAACCTCACTATGGGTAAGATGTACAACTTCTTCGTGTTGGCTATGAACGAAGAAGGAACGTCACTCCCTTCATCTATACTTACGATCAACGTGACGGACGGAGCTCACAACGATAGCACGGTGGCTGGGGTGGCGTCCTCCCCCCACAGTCTAGTGTTGGACGGTAAGAGCGCCACCACCCTCACCATCCTGTGGCAGCCTCCTGAACTAGCCCTCCCCACCGACAGATTCTTGTAAGTTGCTTCCTGGGTCTTAGTAAATAAATGATCTTTGGAGATTTATTGATATATAAAATGTAATTCACTGTTCATAATCTTGTAATGACTTGACTCCTTCACTCTAGGGACGGTACTTTTAATATTTATTCAGTAGAGATGGGACCCCGTACACAAGTGCTGAGTACAGAGTCATATATGGCTCTGTGTATATGGCTCCTTGTGTGTGGGTCTGGTAGAATGGTAATACAAGTGCTTTTGGGGGTAAATATTTTCACCATCCCATCGTGTTCATCAATGGTGTTACTCCGCTATAACGTTGTTCAGGAGTCAATAAGACCAACACGGCCTCACACTCCTACTCTCCTCTGCCTCCCTCAGGTATAATCTACACTACCGGGCTCTGGGCAGCACAGACGACGTTAACCAATACAACATGACCACTATAGGGTCCACGGCGATGCGTCTGAAGAATCTGACGCCCAACACACAGTACGTCATATACGTCACAGCTGTCAATGATATGGGTGAAAGTCGGCCTTCAGAGACCCTCCTGGCCTGGACTGACCCGGCCTACCCAGCCTTCGTCGAGGTAGGTCAACCCCCTTATAGTGTCCTCCCCCCCCCCCCCCCGTCTTGAGAGGTCGTTACATTTAAGACATGTGACAGAGGTGAGGTTCATGTGCTCACCCAGTAACAAGATACAATACGGTCACAGTAACACAGACAGTAACGCCACTGAGTAACACACTATAAAGTAACACAGTGAGGCAACACTGTAGGGACACTGTAGGTAACACTGTAAGTAGCACTGTAACACACTATGAGGTCATTATCGACTATTTAAGACAACTAATTAATGTTTAATTTCTTTTAGTCATCACTATAACTAAAGCCGTAACACGGATGGTAATGACACAACACTTACTCAGCATGAATAAACATTTCAATTTAAAACTCCAACAGAATAACTTATCACACACATGTAAACTCTACCAAACGGCTGTGTTTATATTAATGCTCAAATGATTTTAACTCATCAAAAGGCCCCCCCCACCCCCCCAAAAAAAAGGTATTTATTTATTTTTATCTAAGTAACTATAATATTTTTTTTGGGGGGGACTCATTATGTATTTGAAGTTACAGGAATGATTTTGTATTAATTTTGTATTGATGTTGTATTGTTCATCATCCCGTCAGACGCCCACCGTCCATCCTATTAACCTGATTGTGGAGGGTGGCTCAATGACGGTCCTCTGCATTGCTATGGGCTCACCACCGCCCACCGTCTCTCTCTATATCTCCGGCATCCTCATCCATCAGGTTAGTGCCAGTACCATGATGGAGGGAGTGAGGGTGTGTCTGTACCATGATAGGGGGAGTGAGGGTGTGTCTGTACCATGATGGGGGAGTGAGGGTGTGTCTGTACCATGATGGAGGGAGTGAGGGTGTGTCTGTATCATGATGGGGGAGTGAGGGTGTGTCTGTACCATGATGGAGGGAGTGAGGGATTGTCTGTATCATGATGGGGGAGTGAGGGTGTGTCTGTACCATGATGGGGGGAGTGAGGGTGCATCTGTACCATGATGGAGAGAGTGAGGGTGTGTCTGTACCATGATGGAGGGAGTGAGGGATTGTCTGTACCATGATGGAGGGAGTGAGGGTGTGTCTGTACCATGATGGACGGAGTGAGGGTGTGTCTGTACCATGATGGAGAGAGTGAGGGTGTGTCTGTACCATGATGGGGGAGTGAGGGTGTGTCTGTACCATCATGGGGGGGAGTGAGGGTGTGTCTGTACCATGATGGAGTGAGTGAGGGTGTGTCTGTACCATGATGGAGGGAGTGAGGGTGTGTCTGTACCATGATGGGGGAGTGAGGGTGTGTCTGTACCATGATGGAGATAGTGAGGGTGTGTTTGTACCATGATGGAGGGAGTGAGGGATTGTCTGTACCATGATGGAGGGAGTGAGGGTGTGTCTGTACCATGATGGAGATAGTGAGGGTGTGTTTGTACCATGATGGGGGAGTGAGGGTGTGTCTGTACCATGATGGAGAGAGTGAGGGTGTGTCTGTACCATGATGGAGTGAGTGAGGGATTGTCTGTACCATGATGGGGGGAGTGAGGGTGTGTCTGTACCATGATGGGGGAGTGAGGGTGTGTCTGTATCATGATGGGGGAGTGAGGGTGTGTCTGTACCATGATGGAGTGAGTGAGGGTGTGTCTGTACCATGATGGGGGAGTGAGGGTGTGTCTGTACCATGATGGAGAGAGTGAGGGTGTGTCTGTACCATGATGGGGGAGTGAGGGTGCATCTGTACCATGATGGAGATAGTGAGGGTGTGTTTGTACCATGATGGGGGAGTGAGGGTGTGTCTGTACCATGATGGGGGAGTGAGGGTGTGTCTGTACCATGATGGAGAGAGTGAGGGTGTGTCTGTACCATGATGGGGGGAGTGAGGGTGTGTCTGTACCATGATGGGGGGAGTGAGGGTGTGTCTGTATCATGATGGACGGAGTGAGGGTGTGTCTGTACCATGATGGAGTGAGTGAGGGTGTGTCTGTATCATGATGAGGGGAGTGAGGGTGTGTCTGTATCATGATGGGGGAGTGAAGGTGTGTCTGTACCATGATGGAGTGAGTGAGGGTGTGTCTGTACCATGATGGGGGGAGTGAAGGTATGTCTGTACCATGATGGAGTGAGTGAGGGATTGTCTGTACCATGATGGGGGAGTGAAGGTGTGTCTGTACCATGATGGAGGGAGTGAGGGTGTGTCTGTACCATGATGGGGGGAGTGAGAGTGTATCTGTACCATGATGGAGGGAGTGAGGGTGTGTCTGTATCATGATGGGGGGAGTGAGGGTGTGTCTGTATCATGATGAGGGGAATGAGGGTGTGTCTGTATCATGATGGGGGGAGTGAGGGTGTATCTGTACCATGATGGAGGGAGTGAGGGATTGTCTGTACCATGATGGAGTGAGTGAGGGTGTGTCTGTACCATGATGGGGGAGTGAGGGTGTGTCTGTACCATGATGGGGGGAGTGAGGGTGTGTCTGTACCATGATGGAGGGAGTGAGGGTGTGTCTGTACCATGATGGGGGGGGAGTGAGGGTGTATCTGTACCATGATGGAGAGAGTGAGGGTGTGTCAGGAACATGATGGAGGTGAGTATCTGCCTCAAACATGATGGAAGGAGTGAGGACGTAGTTGGGACATCCTTATACACCAGGTTAGTAACATGATAGAGTCAAGGACGAGAGGTAACGACACACACGCTTCCTTTAACATGCTGTAAACTCATAACTGTATTTTTAAATAGTTGATTCTGCCTAGAGTAGAACTATCCCAAAGTGAGTGAGTGAGTGAGTAATTAATTGAGTGATTGAGTGAGTTATTAATTGCGTGAGTGAGTGAGTGAGTAAGTTATTAATTGAGTGATTGAGTGAGTTATTAATTGCGTGAGTGAGTGAGTGAGTGAGTAAGTTATTAATTGAGTGATTGAGTGAGTTATTAATTGCGTGAGTGAGTGAGTGAGCGAGTGAGTGAGTGAATGATTGTGGTAATTACATCCTTCCCGACGCTAAATTATCCCGAAATATCATCATCATCGTTTACTGTACAATTTAGTTCTTGATGTTTAAAACTTCTTTCAAAATGCAGACAAATTAAACCAAAAAATAACATTAAATATTCAGTAAACATTATGCTTAGCGACGCCTGATTAACGAGATTTACATTTAACCAAAAATTTCGTTTTACTTTTGAAATTGTGGGAGTAAATATATGCATTAATTTTTTTTTTTTATTTTTTTTTTATTCAACAAAAAATATAGGGAATCACTGCACTTAATTGGCAAAATAATGTTTTGCTCTGTTAATCAATATTTAGTCAGAATTTCCCATTTTCTTTTATCAATATTTAGTCAGAATATCCCATTTTCTTCAGTCTTTTCTAACTTAACCTCTAACTCTTAGGATTATTATCTATTTATCTCCATTAACCCGCTAACGTATTCCTTCCTGTGATATAGATTTAATTTATCTATAAGAATTATATATCACGATTATAAAAAAACAAAATCCCCCATTTATTTTTTAGATTTGTTGGAAATTACGAGAATTATATTATGGAAATTTTGTCGACTGGTTCGTCCATATTAAGGCGTGTTAATCCTTTGACTGATTACATAAGGAAAGAAGGAAGGGAAGGATGGAAGGAAGAGAGGGAAGGAAGGAAGGGGAAGGAAGGAAAGGGGGGGAAGGAAGGAAAGGGGGGAGGGAGGGAAAGGTACTTGACTGAGAAGAGGAACAAACATTGAGGCATTTCTCTCCAAGTTTCCTCACCATCTCCCAAATACACTAAAATCCTTTACATATTTAAAACATAATTCATAACTTGCCGAAAGAATAAAAAATACCCAATAAATGTGTGTGTGTGTGTGTGTGTGTGTGTGTGTGTGAGTGTGCTTATGTGTATGTTGGTGTGTGTATGTGTATCTTTCTTACTTCAAAATATGAAATTTCAACATGACCGAGAAACACATGTAGAGGAAATCAAACTTCTGGCTGTGAGAATTTTAACACACAAATTGCCATCATTTTTAAACGAGAATATTGGACCCAAAAAATCATAGTGAGGTTAACCGGATCTATGTAATGGTGAAGCAGATCGCTATCATTCGTCAGAGTGTGGACGACAGCAGTGAGGCGCACAAAAAATATATTGACTGGACTCTTGATACTTGCATGCGGTCAGGTGATCATCCGCAGCTGGCAAATGAAAGTCATTAGTCCTATAAATTGGGTAACGCGGCAATCTGTCAACCTAGGGGTAGTAGGGGGGCGGTGGGGGGGGTAGAGGAGGTGGGGTAGGGGAGGCATGGTAGGGGGCAGTGGGTAGGGGAGGTGGGGTTAGAGGAGGCGCGGTAAGGGGCAGTGGGTAGGGGAGGTGGGGTAGAGGAGGCAAGGTAGGGGGCAGTGGGTAGGGGAGGTGGGGTAGGGGAGGCACGGTAGGGGGCAGTGGGTAGGGGAGGTGGGGTAGAGGAGGCAAGGTAGGGGGCAGTGGGTAGGGGAGGTTGGGGTAGAGGAGGTAAGGTAGGGGGCAGTGGGTAGGGGAGGTGGGGTAGAGGAGGCAAGGTAGGGGGCAGTGGGTAGGGGAGGTGGGGTAGAGGAGGCAAGGTAGGGGGCAGTGGGTAGGGGAGGTGGGTTAGAGGAGGCAAGGTAGGGGGCAGTGGGTAGGGGAGGTGGGGTAGAGGAGGCAAGGTAGGGGGCAGTGGGTAGGGGAGGTGGGGTAGAGGAGGTAAGGTAGGGGGCAGTGGGTAGGGGAGGTGGGTTAGAGGAGGCAAGGTAGGGGGCAGTGGGTAGGGGAGGTGGGGTAGAGGAGGCAAGGTAGGGGGCAGTGGGTAGGGGAGGTGGGGTAGAGGAGGCAAGGTAGGGGGCAGTGGGTAGGGGAGGTGGGGTAGAGGAGGTAAGGTAGGGGGGCAGTGGGTAGGGGAGGTGGGTTAGAGGAGGCAAGGTAGGGGGCAGTGGGTAGGGGAGGTGGGGTAGAGGAGGCAAGGTAGGGGGCAGTGGGTAGGGGAGGTGGGGTAGAGGAGGCAAGGTAGGGGAGGTGGGGTAGGGGAGGTGGGGTAGGGGAGGCACGGTAGGAGGCAGTGGGTAGGGGAGGTGGGGTTAGAGGAGGCACGGTAAGGGGCAGTGGGTAGGGGAGGTGGGGTAGGGGTGGCAAGGTAGGGGGCAGTGGGTAGGGGGGGTGGGGTTAGAGGAGGCACGGTAAGGGGAGTAGGTAGGGGGAGAAGCCTTATAAAACCCACACCGTAATTAGGCATACAGCTTATTTATATATATATAAATAAATATACACAGTACAAGGATATATATATAAACATTATACATACATACAGTACACCCCATCAGTTATAGATCTCATAAAAAGTGTAGCCTTAGGGAAACCTTTCCAAAATAGGGCTTCAATTAGGGGAACTTTTCTGGAATTGGGGAAAAAAAACATTCCAGAGTCAGCAGACACACCCAGTATTACCAATGAGGAGAGAAACGCCCATCACCCCACTCTTTTCCCACTCTATCCCCTTCTCACCCCACTCCTTTCCCTCTCTACCCCCTCCTCACCCTACTCCTTTCCCACTCTACCCCCTCCTCACCCTACTCCTTTCCCACTCTACCCCCTCCTCACCCTACTCCTTTCCCACTGTACCCCCTTCTCACCCCACTCCTTTCCCTCTCTACCCCCTCCTCACCCCACCTCCTCTTCATCCCATTCCTCCTTACCCTACCCCAAGGCCCATCACCCGTCGTAACCTAACGTAACCTGGGGGCGTATCTCAGGGTGGTCCGTTGTTAATAATTCTCGACACAGTATATCACTCAACACAGTCTTCACTCCTCAGTTAAATTGATCTCCTCTAACACAGCACAAAAGGCCGTTCCGTCTCTATTATTGTCCCCACAGTTTGTTCACATCTGCACAATTTATTTCAGTTTGCTTTCAAAGATTCAGACAAACTTTGATGTTAAATTGGTTTCGTAAAAAAATTCAATGACACATTAATTGCTCAACAACTTTCAGGACTTACAAACAACCTACTACCACAGTCACCTGACCAATTACCTATTTTTCAAGACAAGTCCAATTGGAAGGAACAATCTCACCTTCACTTATATTAATAAATTGTGACATGGATTTAAACACAGTTAAAAAAAAAAACTATTCAAATATTTTTGTTCTCACATTCAGAGGAACACTTCACTTCCATCAAATATAAAACTTCTATTTTTTTCTTTTCCATTTATTGCACTTTTACTTTTTTTTACACAGTTATAAGAGCCAGACGTCCGTTCATATCATCCAGTAAAAAACAAATAAAAAAAATAAAAATCTGAAAATTAACAGGATTCTGATGACCTGACTTCAATCGTGTACATTTGCAAGTTTTTCTTAACATTTATTTTTGCATTTTTCTAACCTCGTGTCAAAGAGGAGTAGAAAAATTAAAGAACTAATCAGGTTATATATATTAGCGGAGATAGATAGTCTACTAATCCCCTATTGCCTTCTAGTTGAATAAAATCATCTGGCGTTAACCAAATAAAATATTAAAAATGGCGTCCCAGTAGTAAAGTTGTTAATTAATTCTTTATACTTGTCTGTTGGCTCTGGTTGTGTGTTAAGGCTGATGGGTTGGGTTGGGTTGGGTTAGGGTTAGCTGGTTGTCTAAACGCTGATTATCAAGTTGATGTAAGGAAGTGTTTAGGCAGGACTGACCCACGGACGGACAAACTACTATTATGAGACAATACGTTTAAATATTACGTGATTTTTACCTGGCGTGGTCATTATTATTATTATTATTATTATTATTATTATTATTATTATTATTAAAGGAACTGTACTAATAATAACAAAGGTATAAAATAGTACAAACGCAATTATCATTATCATCATTATTATTGTTACTAATTATCTTAACTAATTATATGTATTAATATCCCATAAAATTAATATTATGTCTTAATGTCTGATTGTCTGTTCTCGCCCTGAAGGATGTGACGCGGCATATGGTGACGGTGGTGCATAACGTGACGCGGGAGATGAGGGAGATCTCTTGTTACGCTGACAATGGTTACGGTACACCCATGCAGGCGTCCAGGACCATTACTATCTCTCGTGAGTCTCTCTCTCTCTCTCTCTCTCTCTCTCCACCAACCTACCCAGAATCACCACTAACTAGCAAACACTAGGAGAGGAACAGCTTCTATTGTTAGTTACAGAGTCAATCGCAAGATGTCGTGTCGTGTTGACCACCTCAGTAATTAGGAGAGAAACTACAAATATCGGCTGTTAATGAGCAGGTGTTGTGTTGGTGAGCTTTCATACCTATTACCTAAGGTCTTCAATGTGTAGTACTGTCACTAGTCATTACCAATTAATACTTCAAATAGATTACGAGTAATTAATATTTTTATATCGATTGTAAGTGGGAGTGATTATTCTCACACACACACACACACACACACACTAGTAGTTGGTTGAACCAGGAGAATATTTTTGACAGGTCCGGTGTAGCGGTCTGAGCCCCTCTCTCCCAGGTAGGTCAAGTTAGGTCACGACAATAATAATTTTTAATACAGATAAAGACGAATTATATAATTATTATGGGACCTAACCTAACCTAACTAGGGGTGGCCTCAAACCGTGAATACAGCGGCCTGAGGGATATCACCAACTCACATAGAGAGAAAGTAGAGCGGTCAGACTGGGCAGCTCACTAGGTCCTACAACAGTCAACGCTGACCATTCAATACAAAGTTGTTATCATAACCCGCGAGGATGTTGTAACTCCCTGCATGACGGGTTGTAAGAGTAACAATCCGCGAGAGTGATGATGGTTTGTAACACTGAAATAACCTGAGTGGTAAATCCATATACTGTGCTGGCAAGATAGCTCGTACTTGTCAACTGTGTGAGTGTTGTGTTGCCATAACAAGGTGGACTAGTGTTTGAGTAAGTTGTGGGGCCATGTGTTACAGGGCGGCCACGCATCAGAGGCAAGGAAGTGGTGAGGGTGACCAAGGGCACCTCGGTCACCTTACAGTGTAAGGTGGACGCCTGGCCACAGCCCGCGCTGGTGTGGTGGAGGGACGCGGAGGGAAGAGTGCCAGTCATACACGGAGGGAACTACGCCATCAGCACCATCAACGGTGAAGAGGTAAGCTACAGCGACCTCTGTATCGGTCACGCTAAATACAGATAATCGCCGAGTCAAATTTAAAAAGCAACTGACGTTTTGCTGACTAGGGACAATTTCCTGTTTTATTGATATATAATGAATGAAAATTAGCTTGTATATATTAGCACGTGTTCTGTTTAATATATATATATATATATATATATATATATATATATATATATATATATATATATATATATATATATATATATATATATATATATATAAACCGGCGCTTCATAACGTCCTCTCGCCGGCAGTAAACTGATAATGGCCGGATATTATCATATATATGTATGTATATCACGGTGGTGCAGAGGATGACTCGCCTGTCTCTCGCTCATTGAATTTAAGTGTTCCCGGGTGTACCTCCATCACCCACACTCTGACCAGACAGCCAATCATCTATTTCCTCCAGCACTGAAGAAGACCTCATACAACGATAGACTTATTACTATTGAAAGAAGGTCTGCCCAATATACGTTCAGTCATTTGTTGTCAACTTTCCCTCCTCAGCAAGAGGCTCTACACTATCATCTCTCCTCTGGTAGCTGAGAGTTTTTCTGGGTCTTTTCTTTTCTCGTGGGATCCAGTAGCTGACGTCCATCTTCCTTACACTAACGACAGGTCAGCTCAGTAACGCCTCTTGTCTTCACCCCACACAAACGTCTCGTAATTCATCCTTTCACAAATTATCTCAGGCGATTCTGTTTTGTTTTTTCATGTTTTGTCACTTATTGTTTTATCATGTTGTGTCACTTATTGTTTTTCATTAACCCTAAATAACGGACACTACAAAATAAATCAAAATATACCCGACATGGCGGACACTTTACAATATGAACCGTACATAACGGACAGTACAGAGCAGTATAGAACAAAGGACAATGCTTGGTGGTAATTCCTGGGTCATGGTCTGGGCAGTTGAACGTCAAGTCAGCCAGCCAGCCAGCCATCTTGAGTCGGATCCCATCACCTACTGTACCAACAAACTCTCTCCAGCTACCTGTATATGTAATCAAATCCTCATCAACGAATTATACGACCAGCACTATATAGCTTTCTCCCCCCCCTTCCCTCCCCCTACCCCCTTCCTCCCCCAACCTCGTCAGTCTCCCTTGATGTTGTTGGTATTATCACACAGATGGCGCTATAGGTTGACCCTCTCCCTCACCCGACTCTATAACACTAGCCTACCTTATCTTACCGTACCATGTATCGATTTAGTGTTTACATTCCTCTCACCACCCGGGGATTCCACTCTGTGTCATCAACATTATCCTCTATAGTCTATACCAAACACTCAGGTTCAGCCACCCATCATGACCCTTCCACCACGGCCTTTACTGATATAACTGAGGGGATGTTTACCTACGTGGCACTATTATCCCTATATTGGCACCGTCACTCCCATACTGGCACCATCACTTCCATACTGACACCATCACTCCCATACTAGCACCATCACTCCCATACTGACACCATCACTTCCATACTGACACCATCACTTCCATACTGACACCATCACTTCCATACTGACACCATCACTCCCATACTGACACCATCACTCCCATAATGGCACCATCACTGGCACACTGTCAGAACCCTTTCACGTAATGACAAGCGGCACCTCAATTCTTTTTCGTTTTGTCACTTTTTTTTCTCGTATTTTTACTCACAATTTTATTCGTTTCTCTTCTTCACTGTTCCACACACACACACACACACACTCACTCAAGCGTCTTGGAACACCATCACCGTCATCCATTGATATTATTCCAGATTCAGAGATATTCACTCGGGAGGAGATAACGCTTAAAGGCAAGGAGAAGGAGGAAGAGAAGAAGGGGAGGTGAAGAAGGGGAAGGAGAAGGAGGAGGAGGAGAAGGAGGAAGGAAGGAGAGAAAAGAAAGGGAAGAAAAATGCCCCACAAAAGGAAAACAAAACATTGAATTCAGAATAAAAAAATATCAATAACCGATAAAACGTAAAACATAAAAGAAGAAAAAATAATCATATGGTTTTATCTTCAACACGAAAGAAAAAAAAGAAAGAAAAATAAGATAATAAAAGGGGTTGAAGGAAGGAAGGATGAGGAAAGAAATAAGAAAAAAAGAAAAGATATATGCAGGAGAGAGAGAGAGAGCGAGAGAGAGAGAGAGAGAGAGAGGGGAGACTCGTGTAAATTGGAAATCGTAGAGGAAATGTCTTCTCTTGTCATCTCTCTCTCTGTCTATCTAGGTGAGAGAATGAGTTAGGGGAGAGTGAGAAAGAAAGAGAAGAGAATAAGAGAGGAAAGTGAAGAGAATAAGAGAGATAAGTGAAGAGAATATGAAAGATAATTGAAGAGAATAAGAGAAATGAAGAGAATAAAAGATAAGTGAAGAGAATAAGAGAAATGAAGAGAATAAAAGAGATAAGTGAAGAGAATGAGACAGAAATGGAATAGAATGAGAAGACGAAGGAATCAGGAGAGAAAAGGGAACTCCGTTATCATATCATCATATCCTTCCCACACAATAGGATATTACAAGGATACGCTGAGGGCAGGAGGCCGTAGGATGTCTTCAGAAATTCAACCCCTTGAGTATGATAGTATTAACTTTTGAGTACGATAGCATTAACCCCTTGAGTACGATAGCATTAACCCCTTGATGCTTATAAAGTGTATAGGAGACGTTAATAGTATGTATAGGAGACGTTAATAGTGTGTATTGGAGACGTTAATAGTGTGTATAGGAGACGTTAATAGTGTGTATTGGAGACGTTAATAGTATGTATAGGAGACGTTAATAGTGTGTATAGGAGACGTTAATAGTGTGTATTGGAGACGTTAATAGTATGTATAGGAGACGTTAATAGTGTGTATAGGAGACGTCAATAGTGTGTATTGGAGACGTTAATAGTGTGTATATGGGACGTTAATAGTGTGTATAGGAGACGTTAATAGTGTGTATAGGAGACGTTAATAGTGTGTATAGGAGACATTAATAGTGTGTATAGGAGACGTTAATAGTGTGTATAGGAGACATTAATAGTGTGTATAGGAGACGTTAATAGTGTGTATATGGGACGTTAATAGTGTGTATAGGAGACGTTAATAGTGTGTATAGGAGACGTTAATAGTGTGTATAGGAGACGTCAATATTATGTTTAGTCGAGCAAAATGTTTTAATAGTAAACACCGAACCTGTATATCCACTTTTCCCAACCTTCTAAATTGTTACGTTTTAAATGCAAGAAAGCGAACTCAGATACCTTTACATTGATTACTCACCCAGGAGATTATGTTGTATCACTATGCAGAATTTCACTCTGCTTCCGGCATTCAATGCGTTATGTACTTGATAAATGATGATTTAATGAATTCCACTAACTTCCAACATCCATCTAAGTTATTGGTTATACTTTGTCATAACCAATCAGTCACTACCCTTGGTAATAATAATAATAGAGGGGTCACAGATACGGGCAGATGATTGCACTTACGTTTATTTGGCACAATTCCATACACTGGACTTATAATTTGCATGGATAGGTCAGTCACTCACATTCGCGCCACAGTACCGTAAGTTATAAGGGAGAGTTTGTCAACCTGGTGAATTAATCGTTTAGATCTATTAGGCCGGCCTGGAGTGCTCTTGTAGCAAACAGGTCCTCACCATTGATCACTTCCTTTACAGGATGAGTTAACTTTTCGCTGGACTTAACAACAATCTCGGGGATTTGCACACACAGACCCGAAGCACTGGTAGGACTGTATGGCCCCTGTTCTAAATCCGCGGAGCAGGAGGTCTTCTCTCACCCAAGGTCTAAAGCCCACTGACTAAAATGTGGTTTTTGAGGCGAAAAATGATGATCAGTACAACACTGTCTCACTGACCTCCCCTTATCGGCTGGCCGGTTACCTTATCTCCACCTAAACAAACATTTGGGATGGGTTGTGCGGGTAGGCCCAACGCAACCCATGACATAAACATACCTTTAATATACTCAAGAGGTGGCTGCTTACCTGTCTCTAAAGAGGTGTTACCTGGTCAATATTGGAGATGTTCGGGGTACTTGGTTCTAACTACAGGAGCGAACATAAACACCTGTAGAGTTCTGTAGGTTCTTATTAACGGAAATATACAGGAGTGCGCTCACAAGCGTAGGTAGTCCTTACACTCCTATAGGGGTCAACTGACGTCACTCTGACCTCTCGGGCGACATGTGGTAAATGGTTCACTAGCAGCTTCCAGATGTCGCCAGGCACATTTATCTAAGCGTGTGGTGACATGAAACAGGGGCATTGCCGCACGCTACTGACTTGTATATATATAGAGTACATACATGGTATACATACATACATAATATACATACACCTCCCCCCCCCCCCTATACGCTCATAGCAAAGTCTTGAGCGGACCTTTTCCTGTGGATCCGTTCTGAGCGTCGAGGGGCTTAATCACTGGGGGGGTGAATGGGACTCAGCACTGGTGACGGGGTCAGCAGAATGCGTTACGGGGCGGAGAAAACGGCGATTCCTGCACCACACCCGACCGACTGGGTAACCGCACCTGGTTGTCCTGTGACCTACCGAGACCCATGACTATGCCCACTTTGTCCCAACGTAGGGAGATCGGGTCCTGGACACGGACTTGGGTGCCGACACTCAACCTGGGGAGAGGACGGGCGTGGTCGTTGTGGCGGGCGACGACGTCTTGAATACGTTCGGCGGCTCGGCGATCACAATCCTCTGTCTTGGCCTGCCACTCCTTGGAGAATGATTGAGGGTGAGCAGGGACACAAGAACGGAGGGGGCGTCCATACAAGACCTGGGCAGGGGAGCGTCCGGTGTAATTCGGTGTGTTGCGGAGCTCAAGGAGACCCTGGTCGAAGGCCTGGCAGTCAATATTCCCAGAAGGGGCCACTTTGAGGATGAGGTGCTTCAGGGATTTGACAGCAGCCTCAGCGTGGCCGTTGGACTGCGGGTAATGAGGCGGTGACAACACATGCCGGACTCCCCATCGGTCGAGGAACGCAGCAAAGTCCCGGCTTGTGAACTGAGGCCCTGCGTTGGTTCGCAGGCGCACAGGAACGCCCACGTAACGGAAGTAGTGGCGGAACTTGCTAATGGTGGCTGCAGATGTCGTATCCTTACCGCATTTGATGACAACCGGCCAACCAGAGAGACGGTCGACGATAACCAGGAAGGACTCTCCTGACACACAGAAAAAATCGGCCGACACAGACTCAAAGGGGCGGGTAGGGTTGTCGTCACTCATGAAGGGTTCCTGCTGCTGGCTGGGTTGTAGTACGTGGCGGGGCTTTCACACCTGGACAGCATTGGAGATGTCGGAGTCGATGCCAGGCCGGAACACAGTCTGTCTTGCACGCCGTTTGGTGGCCTCGGCTCCACGTTGACTGTCGTGGAACCGAGCCAAGGCGTGGGGACGTGAAGCAGCAGGGACAACTACCGAAGGAGAGGTGTCACCGGCCAGAGGTCGGGGTAGGGCGGCAGCAGGGTAGTTGCTGCTCCCTTCGTGCACCCTGTTGGCGTATTTTACCTCGAGAATCGGTGTTGGGAAGTCCTGGGAGATGATGGCCAACTCTTGGCAATGTCTGTAGGAATGCAAAGGAGTCGGGACACCATTATGCACGTCAATCCATAGATGACACGACCTGTTGCCAAAGGTGACATGTGCATAGAGTGAACCGAGGGCTGGGGCCATCTGTGAACCATCTGCCGTGACGCGGAGGTCCTTGGGAGGCAGTCCTAGATCGCTTGGAGAGAGCCCCAAGCATTGCAAATGCTGGGGACCGATGACCGTAGCCTCAGCGCCGGTGTCGGGCAGCATCTCGAGACAGGATGACACATTGCCGTAGGTCACGATGACGCTGACGTGCTGGGGAACTTTGGTCCTGGGACGCGAGGAGTACACCCTCCTAATATGGGTCGGGCTTTGTCCAGGGTCGTCGTGCCTCTGATTTGGCGACTGTGGGCGGCCCTCACTGGTGGAAGGGCGCTGCTGCTTCCGCCGACGCTGTCCCTTGGGTTTGTTGGTCGGACAACACTTTTCGTAGTGGCCCAGACGGCCACACACATTGTACTGGACGCATTTGGCTGGGCACCGTACTGTAAGTGACCAGTGGCCTTTGCGGTCACAACTGTCACAGGTAGACTCGGCAGCTGGACACACCTGTGTTCCGTGCTGCCTACCACAGCTGTTGCAAAGGGAGCTGGGGGTGGGCGTGGTGGGCGTAGGCGTTGGGGCAGACTCCTTGTCTTTCTTGTATTGGGACATAGCCCGTACGGCTGTAGGGGGAGCTCGGATGGCAGAGGTAGCACACCTGGCAGCCTCATAGGAGCGACATACTGTCAATACATCCTTAAGAGAGGAGGAAGAGTCGAGGGAGGTGAGGCGTTGGACAAGCTCCTCGTCCTTAACACCCACCAGGATCACCTGCTTCAACTGGGTTTCCTCGCACTGCTGGTGATTACCGGGACATATGTCTATCTCTTCCGAGGCTCTCTTGAGTCGTACGTAGAAATCATCAAAAGTCTCGCCCTCCATTTATCTACAGCTAAACACTTCCCTCCTGCGGAGAGCTTCATTCCGCTGACCTTTGATGTGCCGTTCTAGAACATCCAGTACCTCCTCTACAGACAACAAAGACGTCGGGGGCACTTGCAACGTATGTTCCAACACATGCTGCGTTCCCAAAGACAGGCACATATGTAGCTGAATGAGCTGTTTAGGCTGTGGCAAGCTCTGGAGATCCACCATTGTAGCATAATGAGTCCACCGTCGCCACCACTCACGAAAGTCTGGAAAGTCTCATCAGGCTTCAAGGTGGGTGGGGGTTGGACAACCACTTTGGTAGAGGGCGTTGACGAGGTATCTGATCCAGTCGGTACCTGAGTAGTGGAAGGGCCAAGGGCTTGATTAGCAGTGAGGCTAGATATCAAAGCTGCAAACCGTTCGTTATCTTCCAATCTCCGTTGGTGGTCCTCAGCATGTCTTTTCGCTTCGTCCTCACGCCTCTCCTCCCTCATAAGCTTCATCAGAGCAATCATCTCTGAGGACGAGGCTGAGGGTCGAGGGGTGTGGCTGGCAGAGGGTGGGGCGTCGCGCTCTGACTGGTCATCCATCTCTGTAGAGCTGTCATCCGTCTGACTCATCCGGACGCTAGGGACACCCCTGCGTGAGGCCCGGGGCATAATTACTTTATCTGTATATTGTATCTCGAATCAGTGTTGACCGGTCAGCCCGTCGTTTCAACCAGATCTGAGACAACAAAATTAATTGAATACACAGATAAGTAACTTATATATATATATATATATATATATATATATATATATATATATATATATATATATATATGTATATATATATGCAAGTAAATCACTGTAGGTGTGCGTGATCTAGGTATATGCTGATAACCACCAGGAAAGAAGAAAACACGAAGTTCCCAAGCGCTTTCGTGTACTCACCCCTGAAGATGTGAATTACACGAAAGCGCTTGGGAACTTCGTGTTTTCTTCTTTCCTGGTGGTTATCAGCATATATATATATATATATATATATAAAGAAATGAGGCGCGTGCGTGAGTTGGTGTGTGTAGGCGGGGGTAGCGCGGAGGGAGGCGGTTGGGGGTGAGCAGTGGGGGTAGTTACCCTCCAGGCAGCCAGGGACGGTCGCGCTGACTCTTCACAAATGCCCTACATTAGCCTTCCACCTTAGGGAATCCTTTAAAACAAGGACACACACACGAGGGGCACTTAAAGACACTTCACAGGAAATTGCGGTCACCTGCACACTGCTCAAAACTCGTTGGTCATTCAAACGAATTTTTGTGGGAGACAATGGCACGGATGACGGAGTTGACGGAGATCTACCGGCCTTGATTTTACATGAACGCACTTATTTCCACTTAATCGATCACTTGATACTCACTGCGCCATGGAGATGTTCGGGGTACTTGGTTCTAACTACAGGAGCGATCATAAACACCTGTAGAGTTCTGTAGGTTCTTATTAACGGAATTATACAGGAGTGCGCTCACAAGCTTAGGTAGTCCTCACACTCCTATAGGGGTCAACTGACCTCACTCTGACCTCTCAGGCGACATGTGGTAAATGGTTCACTAGCAGCTTCCAGATGTCGCCAGGCACATTTATCTAAGCGTGTGGTGACATGAAACAGGGGCACTGCCACACCCTACTGACTAGAGAAACAATGTGTATATATAGAGTACATACATGGTATACATACAGCATACATAATATACATACAAATATTACCTGCCGCCATTACCACACCTTTTGGCCGAATGTGAATCTATTTGTACTAACTGCGTGGTTTTATTTTTAAGGTATAAATTTTATCTAATATATTCCTATACGTTTCTATACATGTGTCGTCTCTATGTGACCTGAAGTTACGTTAAGTGAGTAATATTGCCTTAAGTGAGTAATATTACCTTAAGTGAGTAATATTATGCCTCCAAATGGCAATGCATAATATCGTGTGTTTACGAGTGGCTGAAATATCCCTCGTCTTCAGCTGACTGAGAGTAATATTAGACACAACCAAAGGGGGTGTGAGTAATATTAGGTTGTGTCTCCAGATGGTGTAAGTAATAACACTTATCTCCAAAGAGGTGAATATGAGCTATCTCCATGTAGAGTTGTAGTGAGGTCGTGTTTATAGTCGCCTCAGTGTGTCTCCATGTAGAGTTATAGTGAGGTTGTGTTTATAGTCGCCTTAGTGTGTCTCCATGTAGAGTTATAGTGAGGTCGTGTTTATAGTCGCCTCAGTGTGTCTCCATGTAGAGTTATAGTGAGGTCGTGTTTATAGTCGCCTCAGTGTGTCTCCATGTAGAGTTATAGTGAGGTCGTGTTTATAGTCGCTTCAGTGTGTCTTCTCCATGTAGAGTTATAGTGAGGTTGTGTTTATAGTCGCCTCAGTGTGTCTCCATGTAGAGTTATAGTGAGGTCGTGTTTATAGTCGCCTCAGTGTGTCTCCATGTAGAGTTATGGTGAGGTCGTGTTTATAGTCACCTCAGTGTGCCTCCATGTAGAGTTATAGTGAGGTCGTGTTTATAGTCGCCTCAGTGTGTCTCCATGTAGAGTTATAGTGAGATAGTGTTTATAGTCGCCTCAGCGTGTCTCCACGTAGAGTTATAGTGAGGTATTTTGTTATGGCTGGCTGTCTCAGGTAGATGCAATTACTGAGAAAAAAATCCTGTCAATCTTCCTACGTCACCGAACCCTGAAACTCGTGAACCTGTGAACCCGAGACATCACACAGTGCATCATCTACGGACCCGGCAATGTGTCATGTCTCGGGTTCACGGGTTCATGAATCTCAGGGTTCATGGACTTGAGGGACGACTGACAGGACTGTAAGCTGTTGTTAGGAAAATTAGCAACTCTAGTAATGGCGTTAACCTCCTCCTTCTCGTCCTCGTACAACAGGGTGAAGGGAACTACAGAATGCAGCTGACCATAAGGACGGTAAACGAGGCTGACGAAGGTACCTACTTCTGTCACGCCAGCAACGCCTTCGGTGTCTTCTCGTACACGAACAAGGTAAGGCAGTAGCGGGGACTTGTGGTGTTAATATGTGTGTGTGTTATATGTATGTACACTCGCCAAATTAAGTCCTGTCGTCTCAGCTGCCTCTTCTTGAACCCAGAGATTCAGAAACCCGTGAAAACGAAACAGGCCTCTCTCTCTTTCTTTCTCTCTCTCTCTCTCTCTCTCTCTCTCTCTCTAACACTCACTCTCTCCCCTCAGGTCCAGATAAACAACCCGATAAAGCTTGAAATCGACGTAACAAAGTGCTGTATGGATAGTAACGTGACCGACAGCTGCATGGAAGCCTGTGCGTTCGACGAGCTGAACTTCGCCCGTGTGATGAACAGCGAGAAGTGTATACCTGACTTCGGCAAGCTGATGAAATGCGCGGCAGGTGAGGAGGCCAATCCTTTTTTTGAACTACCTGTGTTGATTTGTCCTGACGTCACTATTCCACGTATACGACAGTTGTTTAAAGGGAGATGATAATTAATATTTTTTTAATATGTGTTTAATTTATTATTATTATTATTATTATTATTATTATTATTATTATTTTTATTGTTATTGCTGTTGTTGTTGTTGTTATCATTATCATTATTATTTTTGTTAGTATCATTGTACGATGATGATGATGATGATGATGAAATAAACTTGAATTTTTTTTTACTATACATGAAAAAAATAAACAAAACTTGAAAGAGACGAACATGAGGGGGAAGAAAAAAGTTCATTACAAGGAACAAGAATTAATAATAACTAAAAGACAAACCAGATGAAGAGATAAGCACAACAAAAGATAAAAATATTACATAAATAAACTTTACTAAAAATAACACATACGAAACAAAACACATAATTGAAGACAGGTAAGCGGGGTGGGGGGGGGGGGGGGAGGGGGAGGGAGGGAGGGAGTGTACCTGGACTACTACCAATTAGAAACTCGAGGAAATATTTAATTAAAGAAAGGAGCAACAGTAAGGTCACCTGGACACGCGACAATGTTATGACGAAACTTTTGGAATGTGTCGTAAAAAGTCCTGTAGTGCTGAATATACCGCTTGTTATTGTGTGTGAGAGAGAGAGAGATAGACAGACAGATACAGACAAACAGACAGAAAAGAAAGAGAGAGAGAAAGAAAGAGACAGGTAGATAGACAGACAGACAGACAAACAGACCCCAAACCACATATAAAAAAAAAAAGTTTGAAACTCCTCCAAAAGAAAGCGTTGGAAGATTTGGCGCTCATGCTAGAGAAGAGAGTGTCTGTTTATATCTCCTACCAACACACTTACCCTCTTGTGCCCCTCGTTAGCTGCTTATAAATTATTCTAGGTAGAGACTGGACCCTGTTTTATGGAGGAATATTAATATAGTGGAGGAATATTAGTCTAGTGGAGGAATATTAGTCAAGTGGAGGAATATTAGTCAAGTGGAGGAATATTAGTCTAGTGGAGGAATATTAGTCAAGTGGAGGAATATTAGTCTAGTGGAGGAATATTAGTCTAGTGGAGGAATATTAGTCTAGTGGAGGAATATTAGTCAAGTGGAGGAATATTAGTCAAGTGGAGGAATATTAGTCTAGTGGGGGAATATTAGTCTAGTGGAGGAATATTAGTCTAGTGGAGGAATATTAGTCTAGTGGAGGAATATTAGTCTAGTGGAGGAATATTAGTCTAGTGGGGGAATATTAGTCAAGTGGAGGAATATTAGTCTAGTGGAGGAATATTAGTCTAGTGGAGGAATATTAGTCAAGTGGAGGAATATTAGTCTAGTGGAGGAATATTAGTCTAGTGGAGGAATATTAGTCTAGTGGAGGAATATTAGTCAAGTGGAGGAATATTAGTCTAGTGGAGGAATATTAGTCAAGTGGAGGAATATTAGTCTAGTGGAGGAATATTAGTCTAGTGGAGGAATATTAGTCTAGTGGAGGAATATTAGTCTCGTGGAGGAATATTAGTCTAGTGGAGGAATATTAGTCTAGTGGGGGAATATTAGCCTAGTGGAGGAATATTAGTCTAGTGGAGGAATTTAGTCTAGTGGAGGAATATTAGTCTAGTGGAGGAATATTAGTCTAGTGGAGGAATATTAGTATAGTGGGGGAATATTAGTCAAGTGGAGGAATATTAGTCTAGTGGAGGAATATTAGTCTAGTGGAGGAATATTAGTCTAGTGGAGAAATATTAGTCTAGTGGAGGAATATTAGTATAGTGGGGGAATATTAGCCTAGTGGAGGAATATTAGTCTAGTGGAGGAATATTAGTCTAGTGGAGGAATATTAGTCTAGTGGAGGAATATTAGTATAGTGGGGGAATATTAGTATAGTGGGGGAATATTAGCCTAGTGGAGGAATATTAGTCTAGTGGAGGAATATTAGTCTAGTGGAGGAATATTAGTCTAGTGGAGGAATATTAGTCTAGTGGAGGAATATTAGTCTAGTGGAGGAATATTAGTATAGTGGGGGAATATTAGTATAGTGGGGGAATATTAGCCTAGTGGAGGAATATTAGTTTAGTGGAGGAATATTAGTTTAGTGGAGGAATATTAGTCAAGTGGAGGAATAATAGTCTAGTGGAGGAATATTAGTCAAGTGGAGGAATATTAGTCTAGTGGAGGAATATTAGTATAGTGGGGGAATATTAGTCTAGTGGAGGAATATTAGTCTAGTGGAGGAATAATAGTCTAGTGGAGGAATATTAGTCTAGTGGAGGAATATTAGTATAGTGGGGGAATATTAGTATAGTGGGGGAATATTAGCCTAGTGGAGGAATATTAGTTTAGTGGAGGAATATTAGTCTAGTGGAGGAATATTAGTCTAGTGGAGGAATATTAGTCAAGTGGAGGAATATTAGTCAAGTGGAGGAATATTAGTCAAGTGGAGGAATATTAGTCAAGTGGAGGAATATTAGTCTAGTGGAGGAATATTAGTATAGTGGGGGAATATTAGTATAGTGGGGGAATATTAGCCTAGTGGAGGAATATTAGTCTAGTGGAGGAATATTAGTATAGTGGGGGAATATTAGCCTAGTGGAGGAATATTAGTCTAGTGGAGGAATATTAGTATAGTGGGGGAATATTAGTATAGTGGGGGAATATTAGCCTAGTGGAGGAATATTAGTCTAGTGGAGGAATATTAGTATAGTGGGGGAATATTAGCCTAGTGGAGGAATATTAGTTTAGTGGAGGAATATTAGTCTAGTGGAGGAATATTAGTCTAGTGGAGGAATATTAGTCAAGTGGAGGAATATTAGTCAAGTGGAGGAATATTAGTCAAGTGGAGGAATATTAGTCAAGTGGAGGAATATTAGTCTAGTGGAGGAATATTAGTATAGTGGGGGAATATTAGTATAGTGGGGGAATATTAGCCTAGTGGAGGAATATTAGTCTAGTGGAGGAATATTAGTATAGTGGGGGAATATTAGCCTAGTGGAGGAATATTAGTTTAGTGGAGGAATATTAGTCTAGTGGAGGAATATTAGTCTAGTGGAGGAATATTAGTATAGTGGGGGAATATTAGTCTAGTGGAGGAATATTAGTCAAGTGGAGGAATATTAGTCAAGTGGAGGAATATTAGTCAAGTGGAGGAATATTAGTCTAGTGGAGGAATATTAGTATAGTGGGGGAATATTAGTATAGTGGGGGAATATTAGCCTAGTGGAGGAATATTAGTCTAGTGGAGGAATATTAGTATAGTGGGGGAATATTAGCCTAGTGGAGGAATATTAGTTTAGTGGAGGAATATTAGTCTAGTGGAGGAATATTAGTCTAGTGGAGGAATATTAGTATAGTGGGGGAATATTAGTCTAGTGGAGGAATAGTAGTCTAGAGGAGAAATATTTGTCAAGTGGAGGAATATTAGTCAAGTGGAGGAACATTAGTCAAGTGGAGGAATATTAGTCAAGTGGAGGAATATTAGTCTAGTGGAGGAATATTAGTCTAGTGGAGGAATATTAGTCTAGTGGAGGAATATTAGTCAAGTGGAGGAATAGTAGATGAATATAAGTCTAGTGGAGGAACATTAGTCAAGTGGAGGAATATTAGTCTAGTGGAGGAATATTAGTCTAGTGGAGGAATATTAGTCTAGTGGAGGAATATTAGTATAGTGGGGGAATATTAGTATAGTGGGGGAATATTAGCCTAGTGGAGGAATATTAGCCTAGTGGAGGAATATTAGTCTAGTGGAGGAATATTAGTCTAGTGGAGGAATATTAGTCTAGTGGAGGAATATTAGTATAGTGGGGGAATATTAGTATAGTGGGGGAATATTAGCCTAGTGGAGGAATATTAGTTTAGTGGAGGAATATTAGTCTAGTGGAGGAATATTAGTCTAGTGGAGGAATATTAGTCTAGTGGAGGAATATTAGTATAGTGGGGGAATATTAGTATAGTGGGGGAATATTAGCCTAGTGGAGGAATATTAGTTAAGTGGAGGAATATTAGTTTAGTGGAGGAATATTAGTCAAGTGGAGGAATAATAGTCTAGTGGAGGAATATTAGTCAAGTAGAGGAATATTAGTCTAGTGGAGGAATATTAGTATAGTGGGGGAATATTAGTCTAGTGGAGGAATATTAGTCTAGTGGAGGAATATTAGTCATGTGGAGGAATATTAGTCTAGTGGAGGAATATTAGTCTAGTGGAGGAATATTAGTATAGTGGGGGAATATTAGTATAGTGGGGGAATATTAGCCTAGTGGAGGAATATTAGTTTAGTGGAGGAATATTAGTCTAGTGGAGGAATATTAGTCTAGTGGAGGAATATTAGTCTAGTGGAGGAATATTAGTTTAGTGGAGGAATATTAGTCAAGTGGAGGAATAATAGTCTAGTGGAGGAATATTAGTCAAGTGGAGGAATATTAGTCTAGTGGAGGAATATTAGTATAGTGGGGGAATATTAGTCTAGTGGAGGAATATTAGTCTAGTGGAGGAATATTAGTCAAGTGGAGGACTATTAGTCTAGTGGAGGAATATTAGTCTAGTGGAGAAATATTAGTCTAGTGGAGGAATTTAGTCTCATGGAGGAATATTAGTCTAGTGGAGGAATATTAGTCAAGTGGAGGAATATTAGTCTAGTGGAGGAATATTAATCTAGTGGAGGAATATTAGTCTACTGGAGGAATATTAGTCAAGTGGAGGAATATTAGTCTAGTGGAGGAATTTTAGTATAGTGGAGGAATATTAGTCAAGGAATATTAGTCTAGTGGAGGAATATTAGTCTAGTGGAGAAATATTAGTCTAGTGGAGAAATATTAGTCTAGTGGAGGAATATTAGTCTAGTGGAGGAATATTAGTCTAGTGGAGGAATAGTAGAGGAATATAAGTCTAGTGGAGGAACATTAGTCAAGTGGAGGAATATTAGTCAAGTGGAGGAATATTAGTCTAGTGGAGGAATGTTAGTCTAGTGGAGGAATATTAGTCAAGAGGAGGAATTTAGTCTAGTGGAGGAATATTAGTCTAGTGGAGGAATATTAGTCAAGTGGAGGAATATTAGTCTAGTGGAGGAATATTAGTCTAGTGGAAGAATATTAGTCTACTGGAGGAATATTAGTCTAGTGGAGGAATATTAGTCTACTGGAGGAATATTAGTCAAGTGGAGGAATATTAGTCTAGTGGAGGAATATTAGTATAGTGGAGGAATATTAGTCATGGAATATTAGTCTAGTGGAGGAATATTAGTCTAGTGGAGGAATATTAGTCTAGTGGAGGAATATTAGTCTAGTGGAGGAATATTAGTCAAGTGGAGGAATACTAGTCTAGTGGAGGAATATTAGTATAGTGGAGGAATATTAGTCAAGGAATATTAGTCTAGTGGAGGAATATTAGTCTAGTGGAGAAATGTTAGTCTAGTGGAGGAATATTAGTCAAGTGGAGGAATTTAGTCTAGTGGAGGAATATTAGTCTAGTGGAGGAATATTAGTCAAGTGGAGGAATATTAGTCTAGTGGAGGAATATTAGTCTAGTGGAGGAATATTAGTCTACTGGAGGAATATTAGTCTAGTGGAGGAATATTAGTCTACTGGAGGAATATTAGTCAAGTGGAGGAATATTAGTCTAGTGGAGGAATATTGGTATAGTGGAGGAATATTAGTCAAGGAATATTAGTCTAGTGGAGGAATATTAGTCTAGTGGAGAAATATTAGTCTAGTGGAGGAATATTAGTCTAGTGGAGGAATATTAGTCTAGTGGAGGAATATTAGTCAAGTGGAGGAATATTAGTCTAGTGGAGGAACATTAGTATAGTGGAGGAATATTAGAATAGTGGAGGAATATTAGTCAGTCTAGTGGAGGAATATTAGTCTAGTGGAGAAATATTAGTCTAGTGGAGGAATATTAGTCTAGTGGAGGAATATTAGTCTAGTGGAGGAATATTATTCTAGTGAAGGAATATTAGTCTAGTGGAGGAATATTAGTCAAGTGGAGGAATTTAGTCTCGTGGAGGAATTTTAGTCTAGTGGAGGAATATTAGTCAAGTGGAGGAATATTAGTCTAGTGGAGGAATATTAGTCTAGTGGAGCAATATTAGTCTACTGGAGGAATATTAGTCAAGTGGAGGAATATTAGTCTAGTGGAGGAATATTAGTATAGTGGAGGAATATTAATATAGTGGAGGAATATTAGTCAAGGAATATTAGTCTAGTGGAAGAATATTAGTCTAGTGGAGAAATATTAGTCTAGTGGAGGAATATTAGTCTAGTGGAGGAATATTAGTCAAGTGGAGGAATATTAGTCTAGTGGAGGAATATTCGTCTAGCGGAGGAATATTAGTATAGTGGAGGAATATTAGTCTAGTGGAGGAATATTAGTCAAGTGGAGGAATAGTAGAGGAATATAAGTCTAGTGGAGGAATATTAGTCAAGTGGAGGAATATTAGTCAAGTGGAGGAATATTAGTCTAGTGGAGGAATATTAGTCTAGTGGAGGAATATTAGTTTGGTTCAAAACAGCTTCACCGTCAGCAGAGTCACGGAGGAGTATTGGGCAAGGACCTGAAGCTTGGCTATGACAGTGTAGAGTACAGCCAGGGACTAAAGTTTTCTCCCTGTTATGAAACTGAGTCACGGGAATGAGTCTCTGAACTGACTTACCCTATCACCTGGTGCGAGTGTGTGGTTTTGTCTCATTTGGGGTCGATGCTGCTTCATTCTGGGAGGGAACGAGCTCTTGACCCCGACTGTACATAGATCTTCACTATGAGAGGTACTGAGAGAGTTAGGAACCCCAGGGACAAAATATAAATGGGTTGAATGAAAGTTTATTACATACCGCTGCCTAGAGACAAGGGGACACGAGATAAAAAGATTCTTGAACTCAAAATAGCTTCAGGTAAGGATTAACATTGCCACCGGGTGTTCCTCACTCTGGATGTGGATGGAGGCGGCTCATACGCTAATCCAGAGCTCGGAGGGAAGATCTTATTGCAGATCATATGGATGTGATGACGTCTTCATACATGACCTGACCTGACCTGACCTAATCACCCCAGGTAACATTAGGTTATTTTATTATCACGTAAAATAAGATGCCAGGTGGGGGGCTAATCTTCATATGGTCCAGAAATTTTAGAGCGTCTAAAATTTCAATATTGAGAAGAATTTTGGGGCCAGCTTTTGCCACAGGCACTTAACAGATGAAGAAGAAGGGGAAGACGATGAAGCAGGAGGAGGAGGAGGAGTCAATGAAAAATGAAATTTCCTCCGGCTGTCTAGACATGTCACCAATGTTAATGAAGATCGAATACCAAGAAGAAGAAGAGTGTCAAGAAATGAGGAAACAAGAGCAAAGAAGAGAGGGAAGAAGGGGAAGAGGGAAGAGAGGGAAGAAGGGGAAGGGGAAGAGGAGGGAGAGGGAAGTCCTGGGGGGTGGTGACTGGTGAGGTTGGAGTGCGGCCGCCTGAGCTGTGATGAAGGGAGAGGCTTAGCGAGGGCGGGAACGGGTTAACAGAGGATGCTTGAACGCCCAGGGAGTGTGTGACTGACTGACTATTTACTTTAAATAATATCTCTCCTACACTCGAAGTTAATTATCTTAATACAATAGATCTCTTTCTGTCCATCTAAAAGACATATACTTAATATTAAATAAACACCGATTTTATACACAGGCTCCCTTATACTCTAAAGGAATAAAACAAATGAAGGTTTGTTTATAAGAGTTGGCATCGTCTTTTGTTTCGTGTTTTGATGATTCATTAACAAAATGGAATATCAATACTGTGTAAAGAAAATACTCCTACAATATTTCTTCCATAGCCTCTTGAACGCTGTACAGTTAACTTTATTTACTAATAAGTTTACTGGTAATACTTCTCAAATATCCCTCAGAACATTCGGCACTTTACGTTATTTACTTTTATGATAAACAAAGAGAAATCGTGAGTAATAAATCGTTGATATTATGAAGCTACTTTTACCTGAAGCCTTGGACAGTGTTGGTTTAATGACGCCTGGCAGGTGTTGCGTGGCGCTCTTTACCCTGTGTGAGGAAGCAGTCTCTCTCACGTACACTACCACCACCTGCTCATCACCACCTCCTCAACATCACACAGTCATCACCATAACAACGTGTGGAATAAGAGTCGAAAGTGACGAAATATTGAGACGAAATTATAATGAAAAAAAAAAAAAAATTTATACACTGACTGAGTTTAGGATTTTAAGGACGATGGTTAGGTTAGGTTAGGTTAGGTTAGGTTATTTTCTTAAGGCGATATATTTAATCTTATGAGGATGACACTTTAATCCCATGAAGATTATAACCTTAATCCTCGTCATCAAAGGGTTAGGTTAGGTTATATTAATGAGTATATATTTCTAATAAAAGGTAAACACAAATTCCTACGTTAATATAAACATTAATATTAATGTTTACAGATGATCAATGGTGTTGACGATAACGACCGCTGAGGCATTCCATTACTGCCCAAATTTTTCCTGCTGCAAAAAAAAGAGAAAAAAACGCAGAAAAAATCTAACTCCCCTCCAATCCCCCACCTCCCCTCCCTCTCCCTCTTACCAAGCCCCCCTACCCCTCCAATCCCCCACCTCCTCTCTTACTCCCTCTTACCAATCCCCCTACCCCTCCAACCCCCCACCTCCCCTCCCACTCCCTCTTACCAACCCCCCTACCCCTCCAATCCCCCACCTCCCCTCCCTCTCCCTCTTACCAACCCCCCCTCCCCCTCCAATCCCCCACCTCCCCTCCCACTCCCTCTTACCAACCCCCCCTACCCCTCCAACCCCCCACCTCCCCTCCCACTCCCTCTTACCAACCCCCCCTACCCCTCCAACCCCCCACCTCCCCTCCCACTCCCTCTTACCAACCCCCCCTCCCCCTCTTACCACATCTCCCCCACCACCTCCCCTCCCCCCCCAAAAAAAAGACGACACTGTTGATAATATTGACAATAACACATTAAGTGGTTCATCTGATCAAGTACTGGGAAAAAATGTTAATTGCTTCTATTAGTTGGTGATTAATGGATAATGGTAAGATAATTAGATGGTTGTTGTTGTTAGGTTGTAATACCGCGCTACGACTTGGGTGTTTAAGCTCGAAGTATGGATTAGCGAGGTTGAATCTGATAAATAACCTAACCTAACCTAACCCAACCCAATCCAACCCAACCCAATCCAATCCAACCCAACCCAATCCAATCCAACCCAACCCAACCCAACCCAACCCAACCTAACCTAACCTAACCCAACCTAACCTAACCTAACAAGGCAGGAAAGATCAAAACACCTCTCTTAAAAATCGAGTGAAAATTTGCCTTCATTATGAGAGATTAAGTCTATTACTGTAGCCATTAATTCTCCTTGGTTGGGTGTGTAGTGTTGACGTCTTCCTTGTGGCTTGGCTATGCATTAGTGATAGCGTCATGAGCCAACACGTATGGTATTATAACTGTTTATCATATAATGTAGATATTATTAAAAAAAACTATAAAATTCAATATATTTATCCCATAAAGGCGTGATGTAAATCCAACTTTATCTAAATATTAAGCTACCGACTTTGGACATGTGCGTCCAGCTGAATTTTGTCTCAACACGAGGGAGCATTCATATAAGGACGAAATAACAACGTTTATAAATGATTTAATTATCAGAAATAAAACACAGGTGAATGCATATACCTGGTGATCAATCGTTTGAGGGCAAGCAAGCAATTATGTTTTTTCAGTCGTTAAATTGAATGTCGTTTTGCAGCATTTACCTATTGCAATATCTAGCTTACCTGTGCAATATGTGTTGAGAATTACCACATGAGCGTCTTACTACCTTGCAAATGAACTCTTTAAATTAGGAACCAGGTGAAGTGAGAGAACCAGTTGAGGTGAGAGAACCAGGTGAAGTGAGAGAACCAGTTGAGGTGAGAGAACCAAGTGAAGTGAGAGAACCAGGTGAGGGGAGAGAATCAGGTGAAGTGAGATAACCAGGTGAGGTGAGAGAACCAGGTGAGGTGAGAGAACCAGATGAAGTGGGAGAACCAGGTGAGGTGAGAGAACCAGGTGAAGTGAGAGAACCAGGTGAGGTGAGAGAACCAGGTGAGGTGAGAGAACCAGGTGAGGTGAGAGAACCAGGTGAAGTGAGAGAACCAGGTAAGAGTGAAGGTGAGGCGAGTGAATTTTCCCTCTCATCCAGCATCTGAGAGGCTGGCTGGCTGGGTGAGTGGATAGATAAGATGAGTGAGTAGATGAGTGGGTGGGTGAATGAGTGGGTGGGTGGATGAGTGGGTGGGTGGATGAGTGGGTGGGTGGATGAGTGGTGGGTTGAAGGTGATGAGGAAGAGAGAAGGGCTGCTACCATCACCTACTCTCTCTCTCTCTCTCTCTCTCTCTCTCTCCAGTTGACACTCACTTTAAGAAGTTATACTCAGGATCTCTCTCGGGGATCTTGACCGAGAATATATGTAAATGTAATTTTTTCTTGACTAACACTAGACGAGGAATGGAGGTAACCCCTTGATTTCACCCCGTTGGTTTAACAAGTTTTATTTTTAGGTTTTAGCTGTGTATAAGGTTTAGCTGTATAAGGTTTAGCTGTGGATAAGTTATAAGGTTAGCTGTGTATAAGGTTTAACTGTAAAAGGTTTAGCTGTGGATAAGTTATAAATACAGCTGAGTATAAGGTTAACTGTGTATAAGGTTTAGCCGTCTGAGGTTTAGCTGTATAAGGTTTAGCCGTGGATAAGATATAAGGTTAGCTGTGAATAAGGTTTAGCTGTAGAAGGTTTAGCTGTGGATAGGTTATAAATGCAGCTGTGTATAAGGTTAACTGTGTATAAGGTTTAGCCGTCTGAGGATTAGCTGTATAAGGTTTAGCTGTATAAGGTTTATCTCTGGATAAGTTATAACTCCAGCTGAGTATTAGGTTAACTGTGAATGAATTTAGCGATGTATAAGTGTTAAGTGTTTAGCTGTGTATAAGTGAATATAACTCTAGCTGATAATAAGCTAAGCTGTGTATAACTCTCTATTAGTTTAACTGTATAGATTTAGTTCTGTATTAAGCTAGAGTGTATAAATTGAACTGTGTTTAAGTTTAGCTTCGTATAAATTCAGCTACGTGTAAGTTTAAATGAGTGGTGATAGTGTTAGGAATCGTCTCTTCCTCAACACAACGGGTCGGGTCGGGTCGGGTCGGGTCGCAAAAAAAAACAAATAATTCCCCCTAAAACTCAGTAAACGTCTGTGTGTTACTCGGCCTTGACAAATGAATAGTTCGTAAATACATAAAACAAACAAACAAATAAAAAAAAACCCATACTGTTGATTAATAGAACAAAAAACAAAAACAAAAAAAACGAAAAAAAAACGAACAAACATTGGAACCACCTTGAGCCATAACTCCCACGGGTACATCCAGACTAAAGCTGCATCTCAGGTTTCTGGTAAAAAAAATAAAAATAAAAAAGAACAAGTAGTGTAGTCACATTACATTCATGGGGGGGGGGGGGGGAGGAGGGGGGAGGGGGAGGAGGAGGGGGGGAGATAGTCTCTTTATCCCTTCTTCTTTAATATGTTGACTTAATCAATATTCGCCGTGAGCCGGAACAGCGTCTTTGAAACAGCTAGATTAACTCTCTTCTTCTTCCTCCTCCTTCTCCTTTCCCTCCTCCCTCTTTTCCCCCTTCCTCTTCCTCCTTTTCTTCCTCCTCCTTCTCATTCTTTTCCTTTCTCCTCCTCTTCCTCTTCGTCCTCCTCTTTCCTCTTCTTCCTCCTCCTCTTCTAGTTTTCATTACAGTATTTGCTCAACTTAAAATATTTTAGTTATACGCCTGTAACACACTCACTAGGTCCCTGGTACCTCCCTGGTCATCTGTCACAACACCTGAAGGTCCCTGGTACCTCCCTGGTCACCTGTCACAACACCTGAAGGTCCCTGGTACCTCCCTGGTCACCTGTCACAACACCTGAAGGTCCCTGGTACCTCCCTGGTCACCTGAAGGTCCTTTGGGATCCTCAATAAACTGATCAGAGGAAGGTAGCCCCCAGGTGCTCTGGTAGGGTGCCAAGTTCCCTAAGTTGCCTCTCAGCTGAATCCGCAAGTGCCTCTAAGTGCCATCAAAGTTGGTGCCACGATTCACGCACTTACTGCCGAGGTGCGACACACACACACACACACACACACACACACACACACACACATATCTATTATACTCTCGTTACCTGATAATTGACTTGAAGCATCACTGATAATTACAGGTAAACAGTAATAGAGGGAGACATTATTAACGTATTGGGCCTCTACTTAAGTGAAAGGATGTTGCCCTCCTCTCCTTCCCCGTCTCCCAAACACCCATCTCCTCCTTACCCCTCCCCAAACACCCCTTCCTTCATTCCCCCTCCCCCATCACCCCTACTCTGCTTCCTCCCTTCCCCTCTTCCCGTCATTCCTCCTTCACCAACACCCTCCCCCCCTCCCTAAAACCCCTCCCTTCATCCCCCCTTCCCCTCATCACCCCTCCCCCTCACACAGCTGACCAACTCGTGTAACTCTTATAAATTACACAGAACTTTCCTAATGGTCCTTCAGTTTCACACAATAACACGACAAGACACACAAGTTCGTCTCTACCTTCATAGTGCTGATGGTCTCAAGCATTATAATTTACATCATTTAACTAAAACAAGATTCACACTTAATTCTTATTATATCATTTTAGAAAGTTTGTTTTACGTAATGTGTGCAAGAATTAAGACTCTTGGTAGTGTGGGGTGCGTGGTAGTCTGAGGTGTGTGATAGCGTGAGGTGTGTGTGGGAGGGTTGGTACCTGGACGAGAGACTAACTTGGGTGGGCTTCCCGGTTTAGAGGAAGCTGTGTCATCAGAATTATCCCTGTCAAGAGCATCTCAATTTGCTGACGGTCAGATAATGGTTTCCAAGTCGGTGGGAAGATATTAGATAATGAACGTGAGGTGAAGTTAGAACAGCTAGTTAGGTTAGGTTAGGTTAGGTTAGGTTAAGTTAGGTTAGGTTAGGTTAGGTAAGGTTAGGTTAGGTTAAGTTAGGTTAGGTTAGGTTAAGTTAGGTTAGGTTAGGTTATATTATATAATGCACTTGACATCTCGTTTGAACAGTTACTTAACTTTCTTGGTCGCTATTATAAAAAAAAAAAATACTTTTCAAAATACATCCTAGTACTTTTAAAACACAAAAGTATGTAAGTGATAAATGCTTCAAAAAATACTTGTATCAGGTGAATATTGTAATGTTTATCCCTTTGAGTACTATAACTAAATCCCCCTGAGTACAATGTCATCATACTCAAGGGTGTAGGTCATCGTCTTCAATGAGATAAGATATCGCACTGTATGGATTAAGTCATTGTACACAAAGGGTTAAGACACTGTATGGAAAGGGTTAAGATATCACACTGTATGGATTAAGTCATTGTACACAAAGGGTTAAGACACTGTATGGAAAGGGTTAATATATCACACTGTATGGATTAAGTCATTGTACACAAAGGGTTAAGACACTGTATGGAAAGGGTTAATATATCACACTGTATGGATTAAGTCATTGTACACAAAGGGTTAAGACACTGTATGGAAAGGGTTAAGATATCGCACTCATTGGGCAGCGTACTCAAGGGGTTAAGATATCTTATTCACAGGGTTACTTTATCGTCCTCAGGGTGATCGTACTCTCTGGGTTGGTATCGTACTCAAGGAATGGCGAGAGTAGATGGCAAAATAATAAAATTAATTACAGGAAATCCGTTAATGTGTTTGTGTGTTTTGAGGAAGAAAAGTTTCAGGTAAGGTAAACAAACACACTCACCTGAGACATAAGGTAAACAAACACACTCACCTGAGACATAAGGTAAACAAACACACTCACTTGAGACATAAGGTAAACAAACACTCACTGATGTATTAGGTAAACAATGGTCTTCGCTGGGAGGGGGTATAAAAAGTCAACTCAGGTCATCATGTTGTTTACAGCACATGATTGGTATGACCTATTTCCCTGGGTCAATAATGGTCCCTTAAAGACTATAAAGACTTAATTATTTGGTTATTCTTGGGAGATATTTTTATCACCGGGTCACTTAATGCTCGTCAACATTTCCTCATCTGTTCTGTTCTTTAGGGGGGGGGGGGGGGATATTGTTTTAGGCATTTTTTAAATGTTAATTATTTCTGAAATTTGTAATTATAAAAAAAAATAGCTGCCACTTTCACCTATTCTGGAAACTTAGAGAAATTTGTGGTTATAACACGATATCACTTCACCTTACAAAAACAAGACACGAAAAATGCTTGAGAGCTTGTCAGAGAGAAGACCGGGACTACCTACAAGACTCCAGAACGCCTGTCTAGAACATGCACACACACACACGCCTTCCAACATACACCAGCCCTAACACTTACCATTTTCTCTCAACGTGTCAATTTAACATGTCTGTAATGGTCTGTATGTCTTTCTGTATGTCTGTACACCAAATATTGTATGCATGATAACTCGTGTGTGTTATATTCAATGTTGTTTTCACGTTGTACACAGATGGCTCAGACCATCGGAGTTGTTGCAGCCAGAAGCGAGTCCCCAGGCCGTGTCTAGACTGGTGCCGTGGCGAACCCGTGCCTCACCTCCACCTGTGTGAGCTAATGTGGGCACCTATCATCATCTCCTGCTTTAATGAAGGACAAGGTAAGACTCTCTTAACCCCTTGTGTACGGGTCACGTCTGTGCTGAATATAATCTCTGCCGTAGTGAAGGTGTTACCAGTACAATGTTTCTCTGGTTGACTGTAAATATATCCTTATTTAGCTAATCCCCGATACTTTTTAGGGACATCTACCATCTGGGTCATTATGTTGATGATATAATGCAACATCTTCCCTTACAAATGTTGAAACAAAAGACTATCCTATTTATTCGTCACTGCAGTTTTATACGATAAATGAAAGCCACATGCAAGACCTTAAATATTCAGAGAGATACAATTTTTACAAGCACTATGTAATAACTAGGTACCGGTGCTTTGGTTAGATTAAGTTAGATTAAGTTTGATTTATGACTTTTTTGTGTAACATTCTTCTGTTCTCCCTCACATTCTTAAAGCGACCCACTTATTATCATTCATTTTGGACAATAACCAACTACTGACATCTCTCTCATCCTCAGACCAACTGCCAGGGCCGCCTCTCAACGTGCGTGTGGTCACCTCCGGCCCTAACGCTGCCAAAGTCTCCTGGGAACCTCCAACCAAGAACCCTGATGTTGTCGAGCTATACAGGTAGGTGTGGTGTGTATATGTGTGTGTGTGTGTGTGTGTGTGTGTGTGTGTGTGTGTGTGTGTGCGTGTGTGTGTGTGTGTCATGGATTTGAACGAAATAAATCCAGAGAGAAAAAGGAATACCACCCACGTTTATTATGAACAGCAGAATTAATTTTCACAATTTCATAGGAATCATTGAGGACTCAGCTTTAAATTAAATTAATCAGTATTCAGCCAAGCATAATAAGTGTAAGTCATTTGGATCACTAAGAACCAAACTATGAAACTGGGTCGTAAAACATATCCAATCATTAATGATATAAAAAAATGGGAAATGAAAAATGAAAATTACTAAAAAAAAAGTGAGATTGAATGTTTAACTTTGAGAGAACGAAAACGCCCCCAATAACACAACACGTCATGTACAGTCACACAAAAACTATCTGTACTCGGGGTGATCGATGAATTACAGAATGAACACTGTGACTTCTGTTGTCTCGGTAGGGTTGTCAAAATCCTTCGTCCGTTGTGTCATATTTTTCCAACACAATGTTGTATACATAGTTTATTTGAGTGAGTGTACCTGAGCTGTACCTTGGTATGAGAGACAATCGAGTCTTCCTGTATTAATTAAGCTGAAAATAAGCTTAAAAAGGAAAACTAAATCCTTCATGGAAGCTGAAAGAGTAACAAGCTTCAAGGGTCACATTGAGATGGATAACTTGAGGTCGATCACTACGAGAAGCTGATGGTGATTAGATGAGATGAAGTAGCTAAGTGAAGAAAAGTGAAGCACCAGGTGAAGAAGAGTGAAGCACCAGGTGAAGAAGAGTGAAGCACCAGGTGAAGAAGAGTGAAGCACCAGGAGACGAAGAGTGAAGCACCAGGTGAAGAAGAGTGAAACACCAGGTGAAGAAGAGTGAAGCATCAGGTGAAGAAGAGTGAAGCACCAGGTGAAGAAGAGTGAAGCATCAGGTGAAGAAGAGTGAAGCACCAGGTGACATCATCAAAGAAGCTGGGGGAGAATTACTAAGCATTTTAAACAGCTGTCCATGAAAAGCCAAGACAGAGAGAGAGAGAGAGAGAGAGAGAGAGAGAGAGAGAGAGTATAAGAGAATCAGACAGTTGGAAAAATCCCATTGTCTTATTTCTCTTCATAAAAGGAATTATTAAAGTCTTAGAAGAATAGATACTAATTAGTCTTCTTCCAGTTCTACATTAAAATCCCTCAAGAAGAAAAAAAATGAAAAAAAGACTTCAATAACAACAAAAGACCAGGCAGTATTAAGTAGTAAATGAGGTACTCACTCCAAAAAAGTATCTTTACGATTTTGTGTTGAGGCAATATGAAACAACGGACGAAGGATTTTGACAACCCTACCGAGACAATAGGAGTCGTATTGTTCATTGTGAAATTCATCGATGACCTCCGTGAAGATATTTTTTGGGGGGGTGAGTTTATACCACATATAACGTGACCATAGAAACAGTGAACATAAATTATAATGGAATCTAAAAGAAACTAATTAAGGTATAATTTAATTTTCTTCTTACAAAACAACTAAAGGAAATAATCACAGTTTACCCTCATACATTAACACATTCTTCTCTTGAGCTATTAAGTGCCTGGAGTAATTTAATTAACCACATTAGTTCTACAGTAATAAACAGTTCAAAATGAGAATTAAACATTACATATTAAATGAAGATACAGGAAGAGAGGAGAGTAATTTTTTTGTTAATGTAAGAGCCGTTTATGTGATTTTGTTAACTTGGTTTTCCTAATGAGGGAAAAATTCTGGTACTAAATACAAAATAATAAAAAAAAACAGAGCAAAAAACTGATGAAATTCAACGTAATATAAGGTTACACACACACACACACACACACACACACACACACACACAGAGTAAGCGCGTGTGTGTGTGTGTGCGTACGTGTGAATCAGGGACTCAGAGCACAAGAGAAAGAAACAAATTAGAAGCGACAGAAAGACAAACTTGAGAAGACCAGTGTGTGAGGGGGAACAGGAAACAGAGAAGAAGAAGAAGAAGAAGAAACATAATGGAACGTGGGAGAGAGAGAGAGAGAGAGAGAGAGAGAGAGAGAGAGAGAGAGAGAGAGAGAGAGAGAGAGAGAGAGAGACTGCTTAGGTAATGTGAACAAATTGAAAAAAAAAAAGGAAAGTCAGGAAAGAAAGAAAGAGAAAGAACTGGAAGAATGACGTGAAGGATGCACAAGAAACATTAATGTGTGTTTGTTTGTGTGTGTCTGTGTTTGCTTTATATTGTTTGTATTGGAATTTATGTTAACAATTATATCCACGAGTATGGTTACAGAAATAGTAAAATAAAGACGTTTGTTTCGTGTTTGTTGCCATAGTAAAATAAAGATGTCGACTTCGTGTTTGTTGCCGGAGTAAAATAAAGACGTTTGTTTCGTGTTTGTTGCCATAGTGAAATAAAGACGTTTGTTTCGTGTTTGTTGCCATAGTAAAATAAAGACGTTTGTTTCGTGTTTGTTGCCATAGTAAAATAAAGACGTTTGTTTCGTGTTTGTTGCCATAGTAAAATAAAGACGTTTGTTTCGTGTTTGTTGCCATAGTAAAATAAAGACGTTTGTTTCGTGTTTGTTGCCATAGTAAAATAAAGACGTTTGTTTCGTGTTTGTTGCCAAAGTAAAATAAAGGCGTTTGTTTCGTGTTTGTTGCCAAAGTAAAATAAAGGCGTTTGTTTCGTGTTTGTTGCCATAGTAAAATAAAGACGTTTGTTTGGTGTTTGTTGCCATAGTAAAATAAAGACGTTTGTTTCGTGTTTGTTGCCATAGTAAAATAAAGGCGTTTGTTTCGTGTTTGTTGCCATAGTAAAATAAAGGCGTTTGTTTCGTGTTTGTTGCCATAGTAAAATAAAGACGTTTGTTTCGTGTTTGTTGCCATAGTAAAATAAAGACGTTTGTTTCGTGTTTGTTGCCATAGTAAAATAAAGACGTTTGTTTCGTGTTTGTTGCCATAGTAAAATAAAGGCGTTTGTTTCGTGTTTGTTGCCATAGTAAAATAAAGACGTTTGTTTCGTGTTTGTTGCCATAGTAAAATAAAGATGTCGACTTCGTGTTTGTTGCCGGAGTAAAATAAAGACGTTTGTTTCGTGTTTGTTGCCATAGTAAAATAAAGGCGTTTGTTTCGTGTTTGTTGCCATAGTAAAATAAAGACGTTTGTTTCGAGTTTGTTGCCATAGTAAAATAAAGGCGTTTGTTTCGTGTTTGTTGCCATAGTAAAATAAAGGCGTTTGTTTCGTGTTTGCTGCCATAGTAAAATAAAGACGTTTGTTTCGTGTTTGTTGCCATAGTAAAATAAAGACGTTTGTTTCGTGTTTGTTGCCATAGTAAAATAAAGGCGTTTGTTTCGTGTTTGCTGCCATAGTAAAATAAAGACGTTTGTTTCGTGTTTGTTGCCATAGTAAAATAAAGGCGTTTGTTTCGTGTTTGTTGCCATAGTAAAATAAAGATGTCGACTTCGTGTTTGTTGCCGGAGTAAAATAAAGACGTTTGTTTCGTGTTTGTTGCCATAGTAAAATAAAGGCGTTTGTTTCGTGTTTGTTGCCATAGTAAAATAAAGACGTTTGTTTCGTGTTTGTTGCCATAGTAAAATAAAGACGTTTGTTTCGTGTTTGTTGCCATAGTAAAATAAAGACGTTTGTTTCGTGTTTGTTGCCATAGTAAAATAAAGACGTTTGTTTCGTGTTTGTTGCCATAGTAAAATAAAGGCGTTTGTTTCGTGTTTGCTGCCATAGTAAAATAAAGACGTTTGTTTCGTGTTTGTTGCCATAGTAAAATAAAGACGTTTGTTTCGTGTTTGTTGCCATAGTAAAATAAAGGCGTTTGTTTCGTGTTTGTTGCCATAGTAAAATAAAGACGTTTGTTTCGTGTTTGTTGCCATAGTAAAATAAAGACGTTTGTTTCGTGTTTGTTGCCATAGTAAAATAAAGACGTTTGTTTCGTGTTTGTTGCCATAGTAAAATAAAGACGTTTGTTTCGTGTTTGTTGCCATAGTAAAATAAAGGCGTTTGTTTCGTGTTTGTTGCCATAGTAAAATAAAGACGTTTGTTTCGTGTTTGTTGCCATAGTAAAATAAAGGCGTTTGTTTCGTGTTTGTTGCCATAGTAAAATAAAGACGTTTGTTTCGTGTTTGTTGCCATAGTAAAATAAAGACGTTTGTTTCGTGTTTGTTGCCATAGTAAAATAAAGACGTTTGTTTCGTGTTTGTTGCCATAGTAAAATAAAGACGTTTGTTTCGTGTTTGTTGCCATAGTAAAATAAAGGCGTTTGTTTCGTGTTTGCTGCCATAGTAAAATAAAGACGTTTGTTTCGTGTTTGTTGCCATAGTAAAATAAAGGCGTTTGTTTCGTGTTTGTTGCCATAGTAAAATAAAGGCGTTTGTTTCGTGTTTGTTGCCATAGTAAAATAAAGGCGTTTGTTTCGTGTTTGTTGCCATAGTAAAATAAAGGCGTTTGTTTCGTGTTTGTTGCCATAGTAAAATAAAGACGTTTGTTTCGTGTTTGTTGCCATAGTAAAATAAAGACGTTTGTTTCGTGTTTGTTGCCATAGTAAAATAAAGACGTTTGTTTCGTGTTTGTTGCCGTAGTAAAATAAAGGCGTTTGTTTCGTGTTTGTTGCCATAGTAAAATAAAGATGTTGACTTCGTGTTTGCTGCCGTAGTAAAATAAAGACGTTTGTTTCGTGTTTGTTGCCATAGTAAAATAAAGGCGTTTGTTTCGTGTTTGTTGCCATAGTAAAATAAAGGCGTTTGTTTCGTGTTTGTTGCCATAGTAAAATAAAGGCGTTTGTTTCGTGTTTGTTGCCATAGTAAAATAAAGACGTTTGTTTCGTGTTTGTTGCCATTGTAAAATAAAGTCGTTTGTTTCGTGTTTGTTGCCATAGTAAAATAAAGACGTTTGTTTCGTGTTTGTTGCCATAGTAAAATAAAGACGTTTGTTTCGTGTTTGTTGCCATAGTAAAATAAAGACGTTTGTTTCGTGTTTGTTGCCGTAGTAAAATAAAGACGTTTGTTTCGTGTTTGTTGTCATAGTAAAATAAAGATGTTGACTTCGTGTTTGTTGCCATAGTAAAATAAAGGCGTTTGTTTCGTGTTTGTTGCCATAGTAAAATATAGACGTTTGTTTCGTGTTTGTTGCCACAGTAAAATAAAGAAGTTTGTTTCGTGTTTGTTGCCATAGTAAAATAAAGATGTTGACTTCGTGTTTGTTGCTGTAGTAAAATAAAGACGTTTGTTTCGTGTTTGTTGCCATAGTAAAATAAAGGCGTTTGTTTCGTGTTTGTTGCCATAGTAAAATAAAGGCGTTTGTTTCGTGTTTGTTGCCATAGTAAAATAAAGATGTTGACTTCGTGTTTATCGCCAGAGTGTTTTGGCGACCTTTGGGTGAGCGCGCTGCCTTGAAGAACGACACATCACAGAACGAACTCTTGATCAGTGGGCTGGAACCAGACATCATGTACGAGATAGCTGTCAAGGCCGGTAACCACAAGGGCACCTCAGTCCTCACTCCCACCATCAACTTCACACATCAACTTAGTTACATCAGCTCAGAAGCTACATCAGGTAAGTTGTATATAATTTTTATATTTTCCGTTGACAATAACACCAATAACGACATTATTGACGATGATTGAACAAATAATAATAAATTTTGTCGAATATAATTAAGTACACGATAGATGTTAATAATACAGTAATAAAGGAGGATGTGTGAGGCAACTGTATGAGTCAAGCCCTGAGTACAGACAATGAATCGCTGTAACATTCCATTTATTTTTTCCTTAATGTGAAGTCCAGAGTGTTGACGCAAGTACCTTAGTGACTAGGAGGGGTGAGGAGAGACCAGAGGTAGAACTGAGGTTGGGGGAGGTGTCCGGACCAGGGAAGGTGTCAGGACCAGGAGAGGTGTCAGGACCAGGAGAGGTGTCAGGACCAGGAGAGGTGTCACGACCAGGGGAGGTGTCAGGACCAGGAGAGGTGTCAGGACCAGGGGAGGTGTCACGACCAGGGGAGGTGTCAGGACCAGGGGAGGTGTCACGACCAGGAGAGGTGTCAGGACCAGGGGAGGTGTCAGGACCAGGGGAGGTGTCAGGACCAGGGGAGGTGTCAGGACCAGGGGAGGTGTCACGACCAGGGGAGGTGTCACGACCAGGGGAGGTGTCAGGACCAGGGGAGGTGTCAGGACCAGGGGAGGTGCCAGCATCATCATTAGAAGCTGTCACTCCGTGAGGAAGATTTAGGTGAGGGAGCCAGCCAGTTACTCATGTCTCTCCCAGCAGTGAGTGAGAGACAACTATACCTTACTGTCCCCCCCAGCAGTGAGTGAGAGACAATTATGCCTCACTGTCCCCCCAGCAGTGAGTGAGAGACAATTATACCTCACTGTCCCTACCAGCAGTGAGTGAGGGACAATTATACCTCACTGTCCCCCCCAGCAGTGAGTGAGAGACAATTATACCTCACTGTCCCCCCCAGCAGTGAGTGAGAGACAATTATACCTCACTGTCCCTACCAGCAGTGAGTGAGGGACAATTATACCTCACTGTCCCCCCCAGCAGTGAGTGAGAGACAATTATACCTCACTGTCCCTACCAGCAGTGAGTGAGAGACAATTATACCTCCTTGTCCCCCCCAGCAGTGAGTGAGAGACAATTATACCTCACTGTCCCTCCCAGCAGTGAGTGAGAGACAATTATATCTCACTGTCTCCTCCATCAAGAAGTTCCATTAAGTTCTAAACATCATTAGAAGGTGATTATAAGTTTATCTTGACCGACACAATTGGAAATAACCCGAGTCACTTGAAGGATATTTATCCATGAAAGATGACAGTCTCAGTCGAAGAGAAACTTGATGCTTAGCGTGGAAGATTCAACAAAGGAGGAGGGGGAGGGGGAAGGGAAGGAGGGGAGGGGAGGGGGCAGGAAGATGAGGAGGAAGGGAAGAGGAGGAGGAAGGGGGAGGAGGGGAAGGGAGGAGGGAAGGATCAATAGTGGGAGGAGACAATTAGTAGGATATAATGTTATGGTGACGGAGGGATGGGTCGGCCCTCTTCTTCCTCCTCCTTCTCCTTCTCCTCCTTCTCTTCCTCCTCCTGTTCCCTTCCTCCTCCTGTTCCCTTCCTCCTCCTGTTCCCTTCCTCCTCCTGTTCCCTTCTAAATCTAGGGTATGGGCTCCACATGGGCGAGAGTGGCGAGAGTGAGGAGGGGGAGGTCGAGAGTGGGGAGGGGGGCGAAAGTGGTGAGGGGGGGGGCGAAAGTGGTGAGGGGGGCGAGAGTGGGGTTGGAGGGGCGAGAGTGGGGTTGAAGGGGCGAGAGGAGGGGGGGGGGGGCACTGTTAGGTGGTGGTCGGTCCCGTGTATAGCAAAGAAACAGAAAAAAACAATAGTTTCACGTTTAGGTTAGGTGAGGGTCGACCACTGGGGCCAACCTCCCAAAATTCTACCTTTGCGATGCTATTATGTGTGTGTGTGTGTGTGTGTGTGTGTGTGTGTTTAATTATAGTTAATGCCACTTAATCAAACTAGATTAACCGGAAAATTAAAACTAGCTGGGGATGACTTTACGGAAATTAACCTCACATTTAAGAGCGATGTAATTAATGTTTATACAACCACTACTGAACCTCACCGACTCCCGCAACAACTCCCAATAATTACAAAGAAAAAACAACACAACAACAACAGACGAATGATTACTTTAGAACAGATATTGACAAGTGTTGGCGGACTGAAGAGGTGATGGGAAGGGAAGATCGGGTAATACTTTGGATGGATAAGGCCAACAGGGACGTTCTTGAGAGTATCCCAGGACACAGTAAAAGACAACTACAAGATACCTGAGTGAGAATATGAAGTGGGAATGTTTGCATTAGTCAGAAAAAGATCTACATAATATGTACTACATAAACAAATTCACACACACACACACACACACACACAATTTTGTTCTTATTTTCCTTGATATAAAATCTAAGTAAGTAATAAAATTTCTCAGTAAACATAGAAATTCCAGAAAAAAAATTAAATAAATTTCCTGAACAAACATACAAAACACATCGTCTTACATGAAAATTCTCTAAAAAACGGTAAGAATATACGACCTTTTGAAAGTGAAAACACGAAAGCTTTAATTAAGGTTTCTTGAAGCCTTGGTCTCACCTTGGAGAGGAAAAAATATGTAACGTGTACACTCGCTCCCAAAAAGTATCTTCACGATTTTGTGTGAGACAATATGACTCAACGGACGAAGGATTTTGACAACCCTACCGAGACAACAGGAGTCACAGTGTTCATTGAGAGATTCATCGACCCTCTACGTGAAGAAACTTTTTTGGAGCGAGTTACACATATCTAACTTTGCCAATTAGTGCCTGTAATCTTCACACAGAATAAATATTTCACCTCAGACACGAGTAAAGCCTCTCAACTCTATAAGAACAGCAATATAACACTTGATACTGAAACAATTCCGTTATCGCCTGATATTCTTAGAGAGCTTCTTAGAAGGAGGTGGAAATTTATAAAGAGGGGCCACCTCTCTCTCTCTCTATTACTCGCCTCTGGAAAGGATCAATAATTAACGAGTGATTAACAAGTGAGAAGACAACGAAGCTCGCCTGGATCACGAGAAGACAAACACACACACAAGTTAGTATTGAAAACTCGGCGCGGTGTCGACGAAGACAAATCCATTGAACGCCGTATTGGGAAAGCCTGATGTGACCTGATGTAAACAATGTTGTTCTTTGGGATCTATTGTTGACGTTATCAAATCTTAGGGGTTGTGATCAGACTTATGTTTGTTAGGTTGTGATGCTCATACTCAAGTGTGTTGCTGTAGTACTTCAGAATTAATTCAATACGCTCTCTCCCTCCACAGGAACATCTGGCGTGGCTGTGGCTGTGGTCACGGTGGTGGTGATCATCATCATCTGTTTAGCTGTCGTTCTGGCAGTCTTCTGGGCACGGAAAAGAAATCTCCTCGGAGGAAAGTCATCGGCTAATGGAGGAATTTCTTTCGAAAATCCTTCATACATTCGAGAGCAAAATGGTGACACCGTCCAGGTAAGATTTAATGATGAAACTCTCTATACACTCTTCAGCATTATGAATCTCACTTGTTCTAAAAAAAAAGTATCTTCAAGGAGAGGATCGATGAATTTCACAATGAACACTGTGACTCCTGTTGTCTCGGTAGGGTTGTCAGAATCCTTCATCCATTGTATTATATTGTTTCACACAAGAAAGTAATGATACTTTTCTGAAAGAAGTACAAATGTATATAGTTTGTATCAGTTTATTTATTTACTTACATTTCGGTTATTTGCTCCCGGGTTCATCCTTAAAGCTGGTGGGTTGTACAAGAGGAGAGAGAGACGTTAAAGGCATTGAAACATATCATAGTGATGATTTTCGAGAAGCTGTTTCTAAAGACATTCTGAATCAGTTTACCGAATTCTAAGTGGATGATTTTTAGTCTTAATATTACAATAGTTTTGCAAGTTACATGTTACCAGGATTTAGCGAGACCAGAGCGATAAGTGGTTGGCTGAGAGGAGAGTCGGGCACAGGTCATACAGTCTTCAGGTTATGGAATACAAGTCTGTGATTATTTATTTATTCCTGGGTTATTCTTATTCTAGACGTTTGCACAGTGATGAAAATATTCACTACACTGTCTCACAATTTTTATTATGGTCTAAATTGGTTCTTTGTTGTTTCAAGTACAAAATGTTTCTGAGTATCTGATTATGTTATTTTTTTCTGCAATAAATTAGTTGATTTTTTCACCTAAATTTCCTGTAGTTGTAACTAAGAATTAAGGTGAAAATTAAGATGGTGTTTTTCTCTCTGTATCCAGATAGCAGAGACGCCTAACGGTAGTTTGAACGGGAACATCACTTCGGGGATGAACGGCGGCGTTAACGGTGACGTTAACGGCATGAACGGAGGCATTAAGACAGGAATTTCACCGATCGACGTGAACGGAGGCGTTTGGAACACACACAATGTGTCGCCCTCCACGCCAGGGTTCGAGGATGACCTACCAAGTAACGGAGGCTACATGAGGTTCACCAGCTAGTGACGCCTCACATCACCGAGTAACAACTACAACTTCTAACTTTGGTTCATTTCTTTGGACCGCAATTTTAGATAAAATAAATATATTTTCAGACACTGAATATAGTAGAGTCACTCTTAGAGAGAGAAAAATAAGTCTCTTCCTGTTTCTTAGCCTAGGAAGGAAGCCAAGGTGGGTCCTATAAGTGAACATAACTGATTCATTTGCGACTGGAAGTTTTAACTTGTTTGTACATCATCGTCTGCCACGTACTGGGACTTTCACTTCCTCTCTGTCGTCTTCACCACCTAACTTAGAGCATTATTCCTCAACTTTTGGCGCGAAGAAAGAAAATGGTGAGGGGCCGTAGTTAATGTGTGGGCTACAGAGTTACCCCTTGAGTGAAGAACAGCAAAATATATAAATAGGTACACAGTGCTACGTAATGGTTTAAAGTGAAGTGATCAATAAACAATTGATGATGGACAGTACTGTGGGTGATGGTTGTGACTCTTGCTGCCAGCACAGCCACCACCAGCTGCTGTTAACTTCATAAAGTGATTCATATAAAAAAACACAATCGTCGAATGCAGCATCAGTGCAAATTACATCCAATTAATTCGTTCCCATTAGTATTCCAGCAAAATATGGTCAGGTGGCGTGGTACAGTGATCTGTTGCATTATGCACTGATTGGAATACAAAATGTGTTCGCTTGTTTGAATATAAATGTGATGTGTGAATGTTGTGTTTAACTTCGTATGTTCATTCCCCTGTGTGTGTGTGTGTGTGTGTGTTTGTTTATTCCTAAGTTTTTTAATACACATTGGTATGTTCGTGAAGTCGGACGCAAATGACACAAACAATAAAACGTGCTTACCTGAGAACCATACCACTTATGAAGCAAAGTGAAGCAAAAGTGTCACAACCAGACCATGAGCCAGCAGCGGTAATTTTTATTTTGTATTTTTTTCCCTTAATTGAGTGTTAGGAGTTGGTCTTGTGTTAACTCGTTGTCAGTGCCTTCGACAGGACATTGACTCACCTCATCTTACGGTAGTACAGTACAAGCTGCTCCAGACAACAAGGAACTGAACAATGGCGGAGTTAACAACCTATTTCATCCTTCAGTCGACCTATTTGCTTATGAAACGTAAATTTAATGAAAGAATAATATCATCAAGGTACAGTGATCATCAGATGGTCACGTGGAGTATTTTTTCATCACGCAGAACTACATTAATCTTACGTCATTCCAATTTGAGTTCCTGGTTGTCTGGAGTACAAGTTAGTTAACACAATGATAATTTTGGATAAAAAAATACTACTAGTGATTATATTAGAAAAAGAAAGAAAAAGTAAAGTTGAATTTGAGAAAAACTAAAAAAAAAAATAATCCAGTATTTTATGAATGCATATATTGAGGCTGTCTATCGGTCCCATAACAGGTCTTCACTTTATTCTTGGAAAATAAAAAAAAAATATTAATGATAATTGATAAACAAATAAAAAAAAATTATGTTTTCTCCAAAATGTAGGTTAGTAAGAGTGAGTGTGGTGGAGGGAGGTGGTGGAAGGGGATAAGGGGGGAGGTGGTGGAGGGGGATAAGGGAGGGAGGGGGATAAGGGGGGGTCTCGCTCACCACCAACATCCGTCTACTTCAACTCAACTTCCGTAATAAAAGATAAAAAATATTGATGTTAAAAGTCTCTCCAAAGAGTCACGTAATTAATTAACTGGACCCCAAAAAAGGTTATAACACATTGCAAATACCGTATTTAATTCAATATTTAGATGTAGGAAGCAAATGGATATTATTTAGCAATAATTGTCATATCATTCCAGAATGTTTCATATCTCTTTGATACTTGTAGATAATGGTGCACTTGTAAGTCTAGTACTGTTTAATACAACACATATTTGGACGATAGCTTTTACCAAATATGCTTCTTGGTTATGAGAGAAAAATGTTTTGATATTGAGATAAGTGACGGTAGGGCGTCAAACAGCATCACTACACGAAATAAATACGGCCGTTTTAAGAGGTGCAGTGGTGCCCCAAATTCCCGGAAATGGTTCAGTATTTTGCATATTAACTGTGCCTTGGCGAGTCTTCAAACACATGTGCTTTGGTCATGGAATCATGTTGACACTGTCCACAGGATGGAACACTCAGATACATTATGGAAATCTAATTTAGTTCACAAAGGTTGATGTTTCTGAGCAGAACCGAGAGTCCTTCCAAAAAGTTACAGACGTTGACTATACATAAGTTCTTGCTTCAGTTATTAAAGCCACATGATGTTGGTTCCTTTCCAGGTCACATGTGTTGCCGATGAAAACTAATATGTCTCCTAGAGCTGATGTTCTACTGGAATGAAAGTTATTTATTGAACTGAAAAAAAAAATCTACTGAATGACGCATAAAGTCATGTGTCAGTATGAGCCGAGAGGATGACAGTCAGGGAAGGTTTATCTCGATGACAGGATTCAGAGGTTGAATATGTGACGAGATGTGTGTGTGTTTGTGTGTGTGTGCTAGGCAAGTGTCAGTCGATATTAGGTTCATTGATTCTAGCGACACAGTGATCCTTTTGATAGAGGATCCGACTTGCTGACCTAAGGTTGTGAGGATCCGGCAGTGATATTTGTTTTAGTAAATGTCCAATCCATTGATCCAGTACGTTGATCCAAGGTTAGGAAAAGGATTTGGAGAAGTGAGTGATCCAGATTAGTGTAGTTTTCTCGCCTGGTGGCCCGTGGATGTAGTGTAGAGCCGGTACAGTGACCCCTCGAGGTCCAGTGGTAAAGAGAGGATCCGATACAGTGATCCCTGGAGGTCCAATGGTAGAGAGAGGATCCGGTACAGTGATCCCTGGAGGTCAAATGGTAGAGAGTGGATCCGGTACAGTGATCCCTGGAGGTCCAATGGTAGAGAGAGGATTTGGTACACATCGGTCTGGTATGTTGTGATGTTTTGTTGTTTTAATGGGATTTTCGTGGGCATTAAGGCATTTTCTGACATTTATGGCCAAGAAGACAGAGAGTAAAAATGGTAAGAATTTATATACTTTACATCCATGTCTCAAATGATTCCTTAGTTATGGAGACTCGTGCGTTTATCCAGTATAAACAACTATTGCTTCTCTTCGTCTACACTGTTATGAAACTTGAAAAACCCACGAAAGTCATTTATCACGGAGATGACTAGAATGTCTTGGATGTCTTTATTGTTCTTTGGTGTAATACTGTAAGACATGCGAAAGGTGGTGACGCTTCAAGACACTCACTAGCTGTTGACGCACATCAATGCGGCGACCAAAGGAGTCAAGAGTGATGTTTGTAGTGTCTTCAGCCTGTGTTTAGGTGTTGTAGTTCACAAGATACCTCAGGGGACCAGGCGGAAGGACTCAACTTCACGCCAGAATAAGATGTGAAGACAATCTGCGACAGGATTTGTTATCTCCCCTAAAGGTCAACATCAGCTGGACGTAATGATGGTGATGAACAACTCAACCGATACTGTTGTATTGTCTTGCTTGCTTTGATATTCTTTAATATATTGTGTTAATAAATCTTGAGACATGTGTTTAAACTTGAGAGAATTAACATAAAGAATATAGGAAATGTACTTAATAAGAATATCGGTGCAATAAAGTGGAGTCTTAATTTAAACTGGGTAAATGCGCGAGACTTTACTCCATTGTCATCCAAAATACATAATATTACTTTGCTTATCAACTTTTGGAGATTATATATATATATATATATATATATATATATATATATATATATATATATATATATATATATATATATATATTGAGGTAAACATGTGATATTTTTATAACCTCTAAGAAGAGATTTGATAGCATCAAAATGATGTTATTTTAGCATAGTTAGCTATGATCGCATAATGTTTATACATAGCACTGTAAATACGTCACAAAAATAAAAATAAAAGCCGAGTCTTTTCTTTCATAACCAAATTCTGTAAACAAAGACTAATTACTGAACTGAAATATTATAGCGAATTAGTGAGAGTAACACACACACACTGTAGTGTTGGCCTCACTCTCACCAGTGTGAACCACGTACACCAACAATGTGTGAACCACGTACACCAACACTGTGTGAACCACGTACACCAACACTGTGTGAACCACGTACACCAACACTGTGTGAACCACGTACACCAACACCTTGTGAACCACGTACACCAACACTGTGTGAACCACGTACACCAACACCTTGTGAACCACGTACACCAACATTGTGTGAACCACGTACACCAACACCTTGTGAACCACGTACACCAACATTGTGTGAACCACGTACACCAACACTGTGTGAACCACGTACACCAACACTGTGTGAACCACGTACACCAACACTGTGTGAACCACGTACACCAGCACCTTGTGAACCACGTACACCAACACCTTGTGAACCACGTGCACCAACACTGTGTGAACCACGTACACTAACACCTTGTGAACCACGTACACCAACATTGTGTGAACCACGTACACCAACACCTTGTGAACCACGTACACCAACACTGTGTGAACCACGTACACCAACACAGTGTGAATCACGTACACCAACACCTTGTGAACCACGGAGATGTTCGGGATACTTGGTTCTAACTACAGGAGCGAACATAAACACCTGTAGAGTTCTGTAGGTTCTTATTAAAGGAAATATACAGGGGTGCGCTTACAAGCGCATGTAGTCCTTGCACTCCTATAGGGTCAACTGACCTCACTCTGACCTCTCGGGCAACATGTGGTAAGTGGTATACTAGCAGCTTCCAGATGTCGCCAGGCACATTTATCTAAGCGTGTGGTGACATGAAACAGGGGCATTGCCACACGCTACTGACTAGAGAAACAATGTGTATATATAGAGTACATACATGGTATACAAACAACATACATAATATACATACACCTCCCCCCCATATACGCTAATAGCAAAGTCTTGAGCGGACCTTTTCCTGTGGATCCGTTCTGAGCGACGAGGGGCTTAATCACTGGGGGGTGAATGTGGGACTCAGCACTGGTGACGGGGTCAGCGGGATGGGATGTGTTATGGGGCGGAGGAAACGGCGGTTCCTCCACCACACCCGACCGCTGGGTAACCGCACCTGGTAGTCCCGTGACCTGCCAAGACCCATGACTAAGCCCACTTTGTCCCAACGTAGGGAGGTCGGGTCCTGGACACGGACTTGGGTGCCGACACTCAACCTGGGGAGAGGACGGACGTGGTCGTTGTGGCGGGCGACGACGTCTTGAATACGTTCAGTGGCTCGGCGATCACAATCCTCTATCTTGGCCTGCCACTCCTTGGAGAAGGATTGAGGGTGAGCAGGGACACAAGAACGGAGGGGGCGTCCATACAAGACCTGGGCAGGGGCGCGTCCGGTGTAATTGGGTGTGTTGCGGAGCTCAAGGAGACCCTGGTCGAAGGCCTCACAGTCAATATTCCCAGAAGGGGCCACTTTGAGGATGAGGTGCTTCAGGGATTTGACAGCAGCCTCAGCATGGCCGTTGGACTGCGGGTAATGAGGCGGTGACAACACATGCCGGACTCCCCATTGGTCGAGGAATGCAGCAAAATCCCGGCTTGTGAACTGGGGCCCTCCGTTGGTTCGCAGGCGTGCAGGAACGCCCACGTAACGGAAGTAGTGGCGGAACTTACTGATGGTGGCGGCAGATGTCGTATCATTACCGCACTTGATGACAACCGGCCAACCAGAGAGACGGTCGACGATAACCAGGAAGGACTCTCCTGACACACAGAAAAATTCAGCCGACACAGACTCAAAGGGGCGGGTGGGGTTGTCGTCACTCATGAAGGGTTCCTGCTGCTGGCTGGGTTGTAGTACTTGGCGGGGCTTACACGCCTGGACAGCATTGGAGATGTCGGGGCCGATGCCAGGCCGGAACACAGTCTGTCTTGCACGCCGTTTGGTGGCCTCGGCTCCACAGTGACTGTCGTGGAGGCGAGCCAGGGTGTGGAGACGTGAAGCAGCAGGGACAACTACCGAAGGAGAGGTGTCACTGGCCAGAGGTAGGGGTAGGGCGACAGCAGGGTAGTTGCTGCTCCCTTCGTGCGCCCTGTTGGCGTATTTTACCTCGAGAATCGGTGTTGGGAAGTCCTGGGAGATGATGGCCAACTCTTGGCAATGTCTGAAGGACAGCAAAGGAGTCGGGACACCATTATGCACGTCAATCCAGGCTTGACACGACCTGTTGCCAAAGGTGACATGTGCATAGAGTGAACCTAGGGTTGGGCCAGCTGTGAACCATCTGCCATGACGCAGAGGTCCTTGAGAGGCGGTCCTAGATCGCTTGGAGAGAGCCCCAAGCATTGCAAATGCTGGGGACCGATGACCGTAGCCTCAGCGCCGGTGTCGGGCAGCATCTCGAGACAGGATGACACATTGCCGTAGATCACGATGACGATGACGTGCTGGGGGACTTTGGTCCTGGGACGCGAGGAGTACACCCTCCTAATATGGGTCGGGCTTTGTCCAGGGTCGTCGTGCCTCTGATTTGGCGACTGTGGGCGGCTCTCACTGGTGGAAGGGCGCTGCTGCTTCCGCCGACGCTGTCCCTTAGGTTTGTTGGTCGGACAACATTTGTCGTAGTGGCCCAGACGACCACACACATTGCACTGGACGTGTTTGGCTGGGCACCGTACTGTAAGTGACCAGTGGCCCTTGTGGTCACAACTGTCACAGGTAGACTCGGCAGCTGGACACACCTGTGTTCCGTGCTGCCTACCACAGCTGTTGCAAAGGGAGCCGGGCGTGGGCGTGATGGGCGTGAGCGTGGTTGGCGTAGGCGTTGGGGCAGACTTCTTGTCTTTCTTGTATTAGGACATAGCCCGTACGGCTGTAGGGGGAGCTCGGATGGCAGAGGTAGCACACCTGGCAGCCTCATAGGAGCGACATACTGTCAATACATCCTTAAGAGAGGAGGAAGAGTCGAGGGAGGTGAGGCGTTGGACAAGCTCCTGTCCTTAACACCCATCAGGATCACCTGCTTCAACTGAGTCTCCTCGCACTGCTGGTGATTACCGGGACATATGTCTATCTCTTCCGAGGCTCTCTTGAGTCGTACATAGAAAGCGTCAAAAGTCTCGCCCTCCATCTGTCTACAGCTAAACACTTCCCTCCTGCGGAGAGCTTCATTCCGCTGACCTTTGATGTGCCGTTCTAGAACATCCAGTACCTCCTCCACAGACAACAAAGACGTCGGGGGCACTTGCAACGTATGTTCCAACACATGCTGCGTTCCCAGAGACAGGCACATATGTAGCTGAATGAGCTGTTTAGGCTGTGGCAAGCTCTGGAGATCCACCATTGTAGCATAATCAGTCCACCGTCGCCGCCACTCACGAAAAGTCTGGAAAGTCTAATCGGGCTTCAAGGTGGGTGGGGGTTGGACAACCACTTTGGTAGAGGGCGTTGACGAGGTATCTGAGCCAGTCAGTACCTGAGTAGTGGAAGGGCCAAGGGCTTGATTAGCAGTGAGGCTAGATATCAAAGCTGCAAACCGTTCGTTAACTTCCAATCTCCGTTGGTGGTCCTCAGCATGTCTTTTCGCTTCGTCCTGACGCATTTTCTCATTCATAAGCTTCATCAGAGCAATTATCTCCGAGGACGAGGCTGAGGGTCGGGGGGGTGTGGCTGGGAGAGAGTGGGGCGTCGCTCACTGACTGGTCATCCATCTCTGTAGAGCTGTCATCCGTCTGACTCATCTGGGCGCTAGGGACACCGCTGCGTGAGGCCCGGGGCATAATTACTTTATCTGTATATTGTATGTCAAATCAGTGTTGACCGGTCAGCCCGTCGTATCAACCAGATCTGAGACAACAAAATTAATTGAATACACAGATAAGTAACTTATATATGTATATATAAAATATATATGAAGAAATGACCGCGGTCAGTTTGTTAGTGCTGGGTTGGTGTGTATAGGCGCGGTGGAGCGCGGAGGGAGGCGAGGCGGTGGGGGGTGAGCAGTGGGGGGTGAGTCACCCTCGTGGCAGCCTGGGAGCTGACGCACCACTCATCACAAATGCCCTATATCAGCCTTCCACCTTAGGGAATCCTTTAAAACAAGGACACACACACGAGGGGCACTTAAAGACACTTCACAGGAAATTGCGGTCACTGCACACTGCTGAAAACTCGTTGGCAATTCAAACGAATTTTTGTGGGAGACAATGGCGACGGATGACGGAGTTGACAGAGGAGGTCTACCGGCCTTGATTTTACATGAATGCACTTATTTCCACTTAATCGATCACTTGATACTCACTGCGCCATGGAGATGTTCGGGGTACTTGGTTCTAACTAAAGGAGCGAACATAAACACCTGTAGAGTTCTGTAGGTTCTTATTAACGGAAATATACAGGGGTGCGCTTACAAGCGCAGGTAGTCCTTACACTCCTATAGGGTCAACTGACCTCACTCTGACCTCTCGGGCGACATGTGGTAAGTGGTACAGTAGTACCCCGATTTACGCGGTCAATTGAACCCACAGGGTACCGCGTAAAGTGAAAACCGCGTAAAGTGAACAACAGAACATATGGGATTAATTCCAATAGAGACTGGCCCGACCCCCAAACTCCACTTTTTGATGACACACATCTATGTTGTAGTAAAAATATTATCTTAACACACTTAATAATTAAGAGAAATATCAATAATATTAGTTTTTTTAACACTTACATTTGTAAAAAAGATGGCTGGGCACACAGGGATGGGGGGTTGGTTCCGAGACAGAGGGCAGATTATTGGCCCTCACCTGTATCACTTGTATCAATTGTATCACTATCCACCACATAGGCTTGCAGGGCCTCTTTGTCAAACCCCTCAAAGTCCATATAAGTCCATATCCTCACTATCTCTATCACTGACTTAGGCCGGCTGTGGTGGATGGCGGGTGAAGAACTCGGTAATGTTTTGATGACTGGGCGACCTTGTGCGCATCCTGCCTGCGCCGCTTCCTGCGTGTATGAGTAGATGCACCACTTAAAGTGAAAGTTCGGTTCTGGCGAGGCACCGCGTAAATGAGAAATCACGGAAAGTGAAACCCCGTAAAGCGGGGTAATACTGTATACTAGCAGCTTCCAGATGTCGCCAGGCACATTTATCTAAGCGTGTGGTGACATGAAACAGGGGCATTGCCACACGCTACTGACTAGAGAAATAATGTGTATATATAGAGTACATACATAGTATACATACAACATACATAATATACATACAAATCACATACACCAACACTGTGTGAACCACGTACACCAACACCTTGTGAACCACATACACCAACACTGTGTGAACCACGTACAAGAGCACTGTGTGAACCATGTACACCAACACTGTGTGAACCACGTACACCAACACAGTGTGAACCACGTACACCAACAGTGTGAACCACGTACACCAACACAGTGTGAACCACGTACACCAACACCTTGTGAACCACGTACACCAACACAGTGTGAACCACATACAATGACACTGTGTGAACCAGGTACAAGAACACTCTGTGAACCACGTACACCAACACAGTGTGAACCACATGCACCAACACTATGTGAACCACGTACACCAACACAGTGTGAATCATGTACACCAGCACTGTGTGATCCACGTACACCAACTCTGTGTGAACTACGTACACCAACACTGTGTGAACCAGGACAACAACTACTGCTCAATATCCCTGAAGGGTCATCCACCAATATACAGGTTTAAGGTAAGTGAGGTTCCATTTTGCAGCAGAAATATAATATAAATACAACCAAAGGAGAAATTGGTGACTAAAAGTAGAAAAGGTGAAAAAAAAAGACGAAGAAGAAACTGGGGGAATTCAGACACTTAAAAGAGGATATACAGACACGTTCAGAAGTTTCTTGACACTGTTCGGAACTGTCCTAAACCTAACTGAGTTACTATACCGCCTTCTGTGGGTAGAAGGAACAGTTTAGAGATTTTGTCCAGCAGGTGGGAGTCTCAGGCGTGTACAAGGACTTTTGATCGTGACTGTACAGTGTATGTGACGAAATGAATAAAGGAGGAGTTGATAATTAGGATGTATTGGGTTACACTGAGAGATGAATGGAGAGGTGAACTGTGTTGTTCAAGGAGAAAATGATGAGGGTGTGATAGAGGAAAAAGTATTGACCAGAGGTTCAGTGGTATGAGTGTGTGTGTGTGTGTGACTAAGGATGGTAGACAAGCATTCCACAGAGTTGCCACATCTCATAAAAGGCGTCAGGCACTGTACCAGGTATAAGTGCAGGCGACTGTACTTTTAGTCTCGTCTTCACGATCTCACAACCTTGATGACTCCTGAGCCCGAGTTATCTTGATATCACCGTGAAAGACACTTCTCAGCTGGCTCTCCTCACACTGTCTAGACACCAGGCTGCTCAGTGTGTTCCTGACGATGATGAGGCTGATGCCTTCGTCCTCCTTTCTGAAGGCATAAAGAGACTCTGAACAAGATGATCCTAATTGACTCTGGAATATTTCCCTCCGGCCAAATGTTGACGAGATCCAGTAAATTTGACAAGAAGAAAAACTGCCACAGGACCGATAACTTTTTGACCATTGTGAAAAGTCTTGACTGCCTGAGAAAGTAAAGAATCCGTGTTGGTGCAGTCGGACGGGAGGTCATTGTTCATTACTAGTGGCTCAGGGCGGATGTTTACCCTGGAGAGGCTGGACTGCGTCAACATCTCTGGGAACAGGTTTGTCGTCTCTGGTGATTAAATTGATTGCGATGACAGTGTAGCCACCTTGTGTTTTCTTACCGACTTTAGGTTTAATCTTGAAGGCTTCAGTTGAGGTGTTATTAAATCTTGTTTGTTGACGTTTGCTCTTCAACTGTGGGTCACGTCTGATAACGTTAACCTCTCTTGGATATTCATTTCAAGCTTAAATACCCATCGATGTCGTGATTTTTTTCCCCTTCTTGTGGGACGACTAGACGAGAAACATCACCGAAGTAGTGATCTTAACAGGTTCATTGGTTTAGGAGAATTATTAACTCTTATTACGGCTATCACCTTTACCATAACCTCTGCTTGTGGGCGAGTTTCCTTTTCGTGAGTGTGATTGTGGCGAGGTTTTATATATACACACATAGAACATACACTACATCATCTAGTATCAGTATACCGGTGGATGAAGGCGTCTCCCAGTCTACCAAATTCTTACACAGTTTTCCATCGCGAGTTTCATTGTCCAGTGGACGTCTTTATTGCGGTGTAACTCTTGGGGCTTGATATCCCAGTTGTACCATGCCAAAAGTACCGATTTTTTCACACACACACACACACACACACACACACACAGAGAGAGAGAGAGAGGTAACCCAGTATAACATGACCCAGGGGAGGAAGGCCGTCACATACGTCAGAGCTACGCGGTAAACCTTAAGAACAGAAGGACAACACCAGCCAACACCCTCACTGAGCCACAGCTTACATGAGGCTGCATGTAGATTAGGTCATTACATGCCCCGAGACTCACGTATCTGGCCACTGGGAGACAAGTGAGGCAGGAACTGCAGTAATTAATTCCCTTCTGGTGGTCCCTTAGGGTGACCGGGGGCAGGAAAGCTGACGTACCCGATATTGAGCCACAATATTGCCTGTTGTCCTGCTGCTTGCTGAGTCGTGTGTGTGTAAATTACTTAGAGTAGTAATATGTTTATGGGTATTTTTATTTTCCACAGCTGCCACTAAAGTAATACTGCAGTAAATAGAATAATGAGGCGCCGCTCGGGGTGAACAAAACAACAAACTAAAACCCTCAACACACAGTCCAGTGTTTGGCATAATACGCGAGGAACACGTGGGAAGCTTTGAGGATGAATGTTTCTTAAAACCACGAAAAAAAAAATATTTTTCATTACACAAAAAAGTAAAAGAAAAAGTAGAGAGTTTGTAAGGTAAACAGGAAACAGTCAGTGAGTTGGTAGAATAGTCATAAAGCGTGTGAGTGTGTGTACACTGAGCCCACCCTAGCGGTCTCTGTGTGTGACAGCGAGCGTGAAATGAACAAACAGAATCAGACGTGTGTGTGTGTGTTGGGAGGGGAACACACAGGGCGGAGAAGAAGGCTGGATGTTTGTCTAAATCAACACGAATATATCGAGCATGAGTGATGACGACTACAGAGAACTACTTGTGTGTGTATGGATCACATACATCAATGCGAGGCGCATGTGGGTGATACTTATGTGTTACAGGTGTGTTAAAGGTGTTTTACAGGTGTGTATTACAAGTGCGTGTTACAGGCATGTATTACAGGTGTGTATTACAGGTGTGTCAAAGGTTATACAAGTGTATATTACAGGTGTGCATTACAGGTGTGTTTTACAGGCGTGTTACAGGTGTGTGTTGCAGGTGTGTGCCTCTGACAGCGAAAGAATCTTAATGGAGTGACCATCCCTGATACGACCCGCTGCAGCAGTGTGAGGATACAGCCAGAGACAGGTCACGGGGCCTCACCTTACTGGTCACGCGCTCACGGGTTTCGGGAGCGGTGATTGGCTGTGATGGCCCCACTGTGGTCCAATCAAGATTTTATGGTTGGTCACTATTAGGCTACCTTTTCTGTCAAGTGTCAAAGCCATCATGTATCACACACCTGTAACACATGTATCACACACCTGTAACAGAACTCTGGACCAGCATAAGACACCATCATAGTATCGACCGAGATCAAACATTGGTTGTGAGAGCCACTAATTGGTACACAGGTAGAGGTCTGTAATGACGGGTTGGGGGAAGACAACTGAAGTGAACTACAAGATGGTGCTGTTTTCTGTCTTTGTTACCGGAAGACACGAAGGAGAGAGAGAGAGAGAGAGAGAGAGAGAGAGAGAGAGAGAGAGAGTTATGCAGGAACAAACATTTACTATGATATAAAAAAAAAGTGTTCCTGCTGCAGGTGAGGGAAGGCGGCTGCAGGTGTTCCCGCGGGAGGTGAGGTGGCGGCGGCTGCAGGTGTTCCCGCGGAGAGGAGGTAAGGAGGGAGAGCAGGTGCAACAGATTAACGTAAACAAACAAAAACAACAACAGAACAATTAAAAAAAAGACACTTACCCAATAACTAAACTATACGGAAAAGATAACAACAAAATTATAAGCAATACATGAACTAAAAGCAAAACGGTGTGTGTGTGTGTGTGTGTGTGTGTGTGTGTGCGTAATACATAAAGTATTAAATTTTAAACTGGAAAATTTTTCCTTCATTTTCACAGACAAAAAAAAAAAAAAACTAACCAGACCTGAGTGTAATAAACTGTTGTCTTTATTATGGACAGGAAAAGATTAAAAAAAAATACATTGTCCAAGAATGACAGATGGTTAAGGAAGAATAATTTCATTTAAAATATAAATACAATTTTCAGAGCAAAACAAAACACTTCATTCTTTTTGCCTCACTAAAAAAAAACGCAGTTAACACAAACAAAAAAAACGAAAGATTGAAAAAAAAAACCGCTCTACGTCAACACAAATGCACATAACACGTATTAGAGGCCCAGCACAGGACACACAAGATGCTCTCAGTTAGTCACAGGATTCTTTAAGGCAACGTAAGGAGGCTATTTTACTCATCAATACAAAACCAGTGACTGAAACACTACACCGTGCGGGGCTTAAGGCTGGGTTGTATACATCATGTGGCCCTCTCACCACTCGCTGTCAAGTTTACCTAAGCGGCCACAACACACAGTAGCGGCCTGGCTGAGGGGGAGGAGGCCGTGACGGGACTTGTTCAAAGGTTTACACAGTTACCTCTTGATCTCCTGCTTCAAACGTTACCAGATGACGTGTACCAGAGATGTGTAGGAGAAGAAACTGAAACAGGGGGAGAGGACAATGAAGCAGGGGGAGAGGACAATGAAGCAGGGGGAGAGGACAATGAAGCAGGAGGAAAGGAAACTGATGCAGGAGGAGAGTAAACTGAAGCAGGAGAGGAAACTGAAGCAAGAGGGGAGGAAACTGAAGCAAGAGGGGAGGAAACTGAAGCAGGAGGAGAGGAAACTGAAGCAAAAGGAGAGGAAACTGAAGCAGGAGGAGAGGAAACTGAAGCAGGAGGAGAGGAAACTAAAGCAGGAGGAGAGGAAACTAAAGCAGGAGGAGAGTAAACTGAAGCAGGAGAGGTGCAGTGTTGAAGCTGTGGCGGAACACTAAGAGAAAATAAACAAGAAGAAGATTTATCAAATACCAGGATCAGCCGAGGAAATGAGAAGGACCTGAAGGATGAAGGTCGGTGTCCTGCCTGTCGCCAGGAGCCACTTGCTTCCTTTACTGTGTGTGTGTGAGTGTAATAATAATAATAATAATAATAAACGGTTTATTAATAGAGTTGCAGCCGGTGGCTGAAAATATACAGACTTACATTTGATTTAGACATAATGATATAATATGCATTGAATACATTTACAGGGCTGTACAGTACATAAATCAGGAGTTGTTTATTATTTTAACAATAGATGGGATGGTGCTGTTCTTATATCTATCGGTGTGGGCTCTTATGGGCTGTATTTTGTTGTAGTGGCGGACTGCTCGAGGTGGGTGGGGGACTGCCGGTGGCAGGAGGTGGCGATGACGAAGGTGGTGCATTAGTTGGCTGCCAAACCTTTCCAGTGCTTGGTGGTGGAGGTCACTGAGGGATGGCATTTCCAGGGTGGAGAGAGCGTTGGTGTAGCCGAAGTATTCTGCGCCGAACATGATTCTGCAGGCCCTTTTCTGTACCTTCTCTAGCTGACGTTGTTGGGTGGCGTTGAGAGAAGACGACTAGGCTGGTGACGCATACGTTAGTTTGGGGAGAATAAAGGCGTTGTAGATGGTCCTTAGCTCTGGCGTGGGTGTCCCGAGTGACCTAAGTCGTCGTAGCATGTAGAGACGGTACGAGGCTGCCTTGACTGTGTTATTTACAGGGGCCTTCCAGTCAAGTTTGTTGTCTATAGTTACACCCAGGAGTTTGGCAGACTGCACCAGCTGGAGAGGATGGGCACCCACTGTGACTGCTGGGGCTTGCACTGGAGTGGTGGCGGTATTGATGTGCATGACTACGGTTTTGGTATGGTTGATAGCGACCTTGTTCTCCGTAGTCCATGCCTGTAGCCTGTCCAGGGTGCCTTGTGTGTGTGTGTGTGTGTGTGTTCCACTTTTAATGTACTAAAGAAAATATTCCCATAATGTGAAACAAAACACAACTATAGTCACTGGATACTTGAATATGTGAATTATTTATACCAAACAATTTATCCAAAGTATCAAGGTAACACAAGTATTAATTCTGTAGATATAAATTCCTGAAATATGTATAACGTTAAAGTGTATCGGTTAGAAAATTGTAAAATGCAATACTGAAAAAAAGACCTTTTATAGAAATTGTTGTTAAAAAAGATATAACAGTCCCACAGAGGCAAATTGTACTTGACCAGGAGTTAAAAGCGTCGCCAATTGAACAAACTAAAATACAATACGGATAACCCTTGAATAAAAGTAGATTCACATGCAGGATATATCTAAAATATATAAACAAAAATAAAAAAAGTCGGAATTTCAAAACGGGATACAATTGTCATAACGTTCAGGAAGGAAAATAAAAACCCGAGTAAAATTTCCAGTATTCGAGGACTTTTTTCATGCGCATCACACCAGGCATTTGTTTTTCATCATGGGTGAGGCGTGGCTGTGTCCCTCGAGTCGTCTGCTGTTGTCCTCCAGATTATTTTATTCTCTGGTGCCTGGTGAAGCTGTTCTCTTGTCATCTCTCCATTGAATATTGATGGATATTGAACGATTCTTCATCTACACTCTGACGGGCGCTTTTACTGGTCGTATTTCATACACTCACAAAATCTTACGTTCTGTTCAACAACTTTGGGAAATTAAGGTCAATTTCTCATCAGGTCTTATTAAATAAATCTAAAATTATAGAAAATATTCACCTGTTACACTTCAATATAATCTAGTATGTAATAGCCACCAAATTATTCTGTAATATTTCCAAAAGACTTAGTTTTCGTATTTGTATTCTTGAAAATATGAACACTTTGAATACTGAGCTGACTTAAGAATACTCAAGTTTATAACACACAGTTAAGAATCAGTCCACCGATCACTCTACACCTCACAAGGGTGTCGTCTCATCCCTGCTGGAGACCTGGGCAACAGTAGTTGATGCTCCAGTGATTCACACGCCTGTGTCTCGCCTCGCCCCACCCATCACGCCAGTAGACTAGAGTAAATATGGGATGGAGGGAGGCACGTGTCTGTGTGTGCGTCTTGTTAAGGGCATAATCTCCCGGGTATTAGGACCTGATTATGGAGGTTTATTCATATCTGGAGGTGAAGGGGGAAGTCTAATGAAACTCGGAGGCTGATGACGAACTCTCTTGCCTTTTCAGCTGGATACCTGTTCAGTCTATGGCTCAGTTTTCACAATATACTTTAACCTCACAAAATCCAATAAATTATTTCATCAAGAACTTTTTATATTTACTATTCAGAATTTGTGAGCGTATGGGCAAGTGTTCTTCTGAAGCAATTTGTTCCTGTAGAGTACTGTTGAGCGCCCACAGCGAGAGAGGGACTACCCTGCCTCACACCACTGCAAGTTCCCAAGAGCTCGACCTTATCGCCTGTGGATCTTTGGTTATTGCAACCATGAGGCCAGAGGTCAACACCGCGACGCCACCAACTTAACTCTTTACACAGTAACCACCTCTCTCACCTACCTCCCTCACTCTCTCTCGTCTGCCCCCCATTCTCTCACCTACCTCCCTCACTCTCTCTCGTCTGCCCCCCATTCTCTCACCTACCTCCCTCACTCTCTCTCGTCTCCCCCCATTCTCTCAACTACCTCCCTCACTCTCTCTCGTCTCCCCCCCCCATTCTGTCACCTACCCCCCTCACTCTCTCTCGTCTCTCCCCCCCATTCTGTCACCTATCTCCCTCACTCTCTCTCGTCTCTCCCCCCCATTCTCTCACCTATCTCCCTCACTCTCTCTCGTCCCCCCCCATTCTCTCACCTATCTCCCTCACTCTCTCTCGTCCCCCCCCCATTCTCTCACCTATCTCCCTCACTCTCTCTCGTCTTCCCCCCATTCTCTCAACTACCTCCCTCACTTTCTCCCACCCGCCTCTACTCATTTACCACATAACCTCTGGGAAGTTCCACACAAACTCACACAGTTCACTTTTATACACAACTTATAATGTACCCTTGGGCATTGGGCTGCGATCCTGACACAAAATCTTTGTTCATTTCCAACAACTCAAATTACAACCATTAGACCACTGTTACGTCACAATAAGGAGCGTTACGTCACAATAAAGAGCGTTACGTCACATTAAGGAGCGCCAATATCAAGTGACCCGCTCCCTATTTTCACCGCATGGAACTTTTGCCATCTCTGTTTATCGTATATTTTCAGCATTTCTATTTGACCAGAGAAACAATAAGCTGGAGGTGTGTTGATAGAGGCTCAGTGAGGTTGTATTGTGCATTTTCTTGAATGTATGATGGTTGATGTGTTAAAGGTGAAAGTGGAATACTTAAGGTGTCAGCAGGAAGGGGCAGCAGCCAGGGGGCAGCAGTGAGGTGGTAGCAGGCAGGGGGGGGGGGGTAGCAGTGAGGGGGTAGCAGGCAGGGGGTAGCAGGAAGGTGGGGCAGCCAGGGGGCAGCAGTGAGGTGGCAGCAGGCAGGGGGGTAGCAGTGAGGGGGTAGCAGGCAGGGGGGTGGCAGGAAGGGGGGGAGCAGCAGGCAGGGGGCAACAGGGAAGTTTCAGGGCAGCAGGCTGGACGCAAAAGGCAGGGGGAAGCAGGAAGGGAGCAGCAGATAGGGGGCAGCAGGCAGATGTAGCAGTGAGGTGGTCGCAGGTAGGAGAAGCAGGCAGGGGGTAACAGAGACGAGGTAGCAGGTTGGTGGCAACGCGGAGGCGACAGCAGGCAGGGGGGAACCAGAGAGCGGGCAGCAAGCAGGGGGGAACCAGAGAGCGGGCAGCAAGCAGGGAGAGCAGGTAGGGGTAGCAGGCAGGGACAGCAGGCAGGGGTAGCAGGTAGGGGTAGCAGGCAGGGGCAGCAGGTCGGGGTAGCAGGGAAGGGGTAGCAGGCCGGTGGCACCACGGAGGCGACAACAGGTAGAGGACAGCAGTGAGGGGAAGCAGGTAGGGGGCAACAGGCAGGGAGCAGCAGGCAGGGACAGCAGGCAGGGAGTAGCAGGTAGGGGCAACAGGCAGGGAGCAGCAGTGAATGGGTAGCAGGCCGGTGGGAACAGGCGACAGCAGGCAGGGGCGAGCAAGCAGAGGACAGCAGACAGGGATTAACTGGGACAAAGACAAATAATGGTCATACACTACAGGACAAACTAACTGTTCATTTTTGAGAACCTGAACCAACACCACTTTGATAATGAATAATAATTATCCTTCAACAAATATAAATGTTTTTGTAATTATTAGAATAGAAAGTATTGCTTCTGTGCATTGTGTAAAACTACAACAATCATCAGTCTTCTTTTGTTTACACACACACACACACACACACCCACGGCAGAGTGAGTCACGTTGGCATCCCTCACTCTTAATAAAACACACATAGGCACATACATATTAACACGAGAACTGATAGGTCACATAAACCCTGGTGAACAACTGTGTCAGGAAGCTCGACTCTTTTGTGTTTGTTTACCCCAGGATAACTACTCCACATGATGAGGTACCGGGTGTGGTCACTCGTATACACTGTAAGATACACTGATGACAGGATAACCAAAGCAGTGTTGAATACTGTACTAAACCTTCCGGTATCTATCGTTCTCCTCACCTCTCTCTACGTGACATACTGTACATACATACATACATACATACATACATTCACTGAGAACTTGACTGTATATCTACGTGTTGATAGATAGACAGAAAAATTGACAGACAAATAGACAAATAAATGGCTAGAGCCAGTGGTTCTCAACCCTTTTCACTCCATTCCCCCCATGAGGATTTTTCAACATCCTCGTGGCCTCCTTCATTTCTCTCCCCCCCCCCCATTCGGTCATATCACCACTTGCAAAGGGATGACACACGGACACGTACTGAACAAGTCAGTTCAGCAGCTCGGTCCAGCGCCTGTCACACAGACAGAGACTGGACCTGTGAAATCTTAAATAATCCGTAAAAAAAAAAAAAAAAAAAAAAAAAAAAAAAAAAAAAAAAAGCACCAGAGTAAATATCAAAATTGTATTGTCGTTATGATTAAACAAAATGGCAAAAAAAGAATGAAAATTCTCTTCTGCCAAGTCAAAATAATAATAAAAGTTTTGTTTAATTTAGATTCCCAACATTATTTGGAAACGTACAATTTATTACAGCTCGCCGTGGCTCCCCTAAATTCTTGCCGTGGCTCCCTTGGGGGCCATGGCTCCCAGGTTGAGAACCACTGGGCTAGACCGATAGGCAGACAGCTATACAGATACATTAAAAGACATGAGTGACGCACCACACCATCACCAACACATGAGTGACGCACCACACCATCACCAACACAGGAGTGACGCACCACATCATCACCATCACATGAGTGACGCGCCACACCATCATCACCACATGAGTGACGCACCACACCCCCTTCAATACATGAGTGACGCACCACACCATCATCACCACATGAGTGACGCACCACACCATCACCAATACATGAGTGACGCACCACACCATCATCACCACATGAGTGACGCACCACATCATCACCGCTGCCAACATATGAGTGACGCACCACACCACCACCAACACATGAGTGACGCACCACACCACCACCAACACATGAGTGACGCACCACACCATCATCACCACATGAGTGACGCACCACACCATCATCACCACATGAGTGACGCACCACACCATAAACCTCCCCAAGCCTAGACCTGAATCTCATAATCAGTTTAAATATTAAGTAAGAGTATTATTCAACACGGACAGAGAACACCCTGTTATACATTATTTTGGGGAGTAATAAATAGACCAGATTAGAGTTGTATGCATCCCTGGTTAGAAATAGTGCAGCTTACAGCATCACGTTGAAAAAAAAAAATTTGGTAAATCTATTCACACTGACTGTAGCCTGTTGCATGCTTTGAGGTGACGGTACATACTGTAGACTCTAATAGTTTTAAGTCCAAGGCAGAGGTGTTGAAACTATGGCAAATTCACTACACGGACGACAATACTAAAAGAAAAATAAATAAATAAATACAATCCAGACAAAACAAACATTCCTCCTGCCTCATACATTGTTTTTCACTTGACCTAGCCCCCCCCCCTCCCCCACCCCCACCCCCTCCTCGCCCCAATAAAATATCGTGCCAATATATAAAACAATTATTCGAGTAACGTGATATTTGACACACTTTTATGAACTAAATAAAAGAATACTAAACCGATCTAGCTCAGTCTCAGGTTCACAGAGAGTGTTGGTAATAGTAGCGTTTTGTTACGAGCGAAGTTGTTTGTGGGTTTGGCTGTTATAATACAATACACAACCCGGATATTTTTTTTTTTTTTTGGGGGGGGGGGGGGGGTATTTATATCCAGTCTGGATTTTGGCATCAGTTACAAGACCTCGGGAATGTCACGGGAGGGTTGGCGAAGGAGGGGAAAGGAGGAAGGGGAAGGGAGGAAGGGGAAGGGGGTGAGGGGGTAGGGGAAGGGGTAAAAAAAACTGAGGAAAGGAAGTCTATTACCAAGTCCAGACACACACATTGGCGATAACCAGACGGGAGGCAAAAACACCTTAACCAGCACCACCTACCACCGCCAGTATTTCAATTACATTATTTGTTTAGTGCCATAATATCCTGACAACGGGGGTTAATTATTATGACCCGTTGTAAACTCTACTCTGTAATCCTTTTGCGCTACCGCTCACAGGATGAGTGTGGGGTGCACAATAAAGTAGCCGATGTAAGAGGCAAAATAAAAATAAAAATCAATACCACCGCTGCGACCACCGCTACTACCACCGCCGCTACAACCACTACTATCCACCACCGCCTCTACTATCCTCTCTCCTTCCTTATTATCGTCCGTGGGGTCCTCCTATCTTTTTATTGGCCCTTTCCTTTTCCTTGACAGCCCCTTCCCCCACCCCCCTACCCTCCCCCATCACCTCTCCCTCTCTCCCTTCCTTCCTCCACCCCTCCAGCTGTCTCCTTCATCGTGATATTCAATTTCCTCCACTTCGCGGGAGGAATTGAAAAATATGTCAGGTGGCCTTGGAGAGTGTGAAGACTGACGAAGTTGTACGAGAAAGACAGGAAAAATGTGTGTGTGGAGGAGGTAGGTAGAGCAGCCCCCCGTGTGTGTGGAGGAGGTAGGTAGAGCAACCCCCCGTGTGTGTGTGGAGGAGGTAGGTAGAGCAGCCCCCCGTGTGTGTGGAGGAGGTAGGTAGAGCAGCGCCCCGTGTGTGTGGAGGAGGTAGGTAGAGCAGCGCCCCGTTTGTGTGTGGAGGAGGTAGGTAGAGCAGCCCCCCGTGTGTGTGGAGGAGGTAGGTAGAGCAGTCCACCGTGTGTGTGGAGGAGGTAGGTAGAGCAGCCCCCCGTGTGTGTGGAGGAGGTAGGTAGAGCAGCCCCCCGTGTGTGTGGAGGAGGTAGGTAGAGCAGCGCCCCGTGTGTGTGCGGAGGAGGTAGGTAGAGCAGCCACCGCAACCCCCCCCCCCCCCCCCCCGTATGTGTGTGTGCGTGTGAGGACAGGTAAAGCAACCCCAGATGTGTTGAAACTTACCTGGAGCTACAGGCTTATGTAACCTAACCACACGCAACTCATGACCGGACTCTGGTGCTTCGAATTTTCACAAGAGATGTATTAAGCAGTGGACTGGGATTGGTCATGCAGAGTGATGACTGAGTTGGTGTGTCGTTGTCATGGGTTGCCTTGGGCCTCCCGCACAACCCATCCCAAATGTTTGTTTACGGTAGAGATAAGGTAACCGGCCAGCCTTAACTGGGACATATAGGGGGGGGGGGGGGGCAGGCCAGTGAGACAGTGGTGTACTGTTCATCACTTCACGCCTCAAAAAAAAAGCCAATTTAGCCAGTAGGCTTTAGACCTTGGGTAAGAGAAGACCTCCTGCTCCGCAGACTTAAGATCAGGGGCCATACAGTCCTACCAGTGCTACGGGTCTGTGTGTGCAAATCCCCGAGATTTTTGTTAAGTCCAGCGACAAGTTAACACATCCTGTAAAGGAAGTGATCAATGGTGAGGGCCTGTTTGCTACAAGAGCACTCCAGGCCGGCCTAATAGATCTAAACGATTAATTCACCAGGTTGACAAACTCTCCCTTATAACTTACGGTACTGTGGCGTGAATGTGAGTGACTGACCTATCCATGCAAATTATAAGTCCAGTGTATGGAATTGTGCCAAATAAACGAAAGTGCAATCATCTGCCCGTATCTGTGACCCCTCTATTATTATTATTACCAAGGGTAATGACTGATTGGTTATGACAAAGTATAACCAATAACTTAGATGGATGTTGGAAGTTAGTGGAATTCATTAAATCATCATTTATCAAGTACATAACGCATTGAATGCCGGAAGCAGAGCAAAATTCTACGTAGTGATACACCATAATCTCTTGGGTGAGTAACCAGTGTGAAGGTATCCGAGTTCTACGGTAAGAAAGCCACTTTCCTGCATTTAAAACGTAACAATTGGCGCCCGAACAGGGACCCAGACCGTGGATGATTGCACAATTGTATCGCCCACACCTACACCATGTCAGCTCGTGCAGCGGCTTTTGAGGAAGCACGTGCCCTCGGGCTGGAGGGGGCTGAGGCGGTTGCATACATGGAGAAGGCTGAGGAGAGAGAAGACAAGCGACGCGAGCACGAAGGACTCTTAGCCCAGCTAGACTTTCAGAAGGAAGAAAAGAAGCTGGAACGTGAAGAGAGACAAAGGGAACGGGCGTTCCAACTGGCCTTAGCGGAAAGGAACCAAAATTCTCCCACTCAAAACGTCACTTATTGGAAATTTCCTCAGATGCCCACCTTTAAGGAGGGCGAATCCATGGAAATGTACATTTCCCGGTTTGAGCATCTCGCAGAAGCCTACGAGCTTGATGACAGCATTAAGGAATTTGAGTTCCTGAGCCTATTTGATGGGAAAGCTTTAGGGATTCTTCGACGACTAGAGCGTCCTGAAAATAAATTCCCTGACATGAAGTCTGCTCTGCTGCGGGCATATGGGCTGACTACTGAGCAGGCCAGGCATCAGTTCAACAGGGCAATGTTGGAAGAAAATGAAACGGCTGCACAGTTCCGGGATCGTTTAAGGGATTATGTGGCTCAGTGGATGAGTAAGGAAGAAACCCCCAAGTCCATTGGAAGGGGTTATAGACTTAATGGTGCACACGCAGTTTGAAAGGTCTTGTCCCCCTGAACTTGTGGCTCAAATCAGGGCTAATGGAGTTAAGACGTCGAAGGAAATGGCAAGCAAATCAGACGCTCATTTCAGCGCTTTCGGGTACCACACTCGGAGGCGGTGGTCGAACAGGGAGTCGGCAGGTAACCAACAAAGTCAACAACCTCTACAGAAACAGCCACCGAACCCACCCAGGCAACAAGGAAATAACCAGCAACCACAACCGCAAAGACAGCAACAGAAACAGCACCAAGGCCCCCCGAAGTATCAGGACAGTTGGCGCCCGACCAACAATCCACGATGGAACCGGCGGCAGGAAGCCGCCGTGGCTCAATTCGTAGGTCAAGGTGCCAGCAATAATAATCCACAAAGAGACCAGCAGCAGGAAGCCTCCGGTGTTCAAACTGTGGGCGGGGAGTGGCCTGACCTTCCAGCAGGGCCGATCGTCATGCAACCTGAAGCAGGGGCTCATACCGAATCAAGTCTACCCCAACACCCCTACTGACTAACTGCCGCCTCCAACCTCTCCTCGAGGGGTCACCCCACATTTCTTGTTAAACCTGGATACGTTGGGGGAGTTCCAGCGACTGTCATGCGAGATAGTGGGGCATCGGGCTGTATTGTCAGGAAGGAATTGGTGGGGCAACATCAATACACCGGAGCACAAGTAAGTGTTAAATTAGCCAATAGTTACATTCAAACGGTTCCAGTGGCCAAGATTGAGGTGGACACCCCCTTCTTCTCAGGTTGGGTCACTGCAGCAGTCATGAGGGAACCTATATACGATCTCATCATTGGGAATATCAAGGGAGCAAGAAACAGTTGTGCAGTGGATGCTGCAACCCAAACTGATGCTGCTGCTTTGACCCAAGTTAATGCTGCTGCAGTCACTCAGGGTATGGCCCAAACAAAACCTCGAGTCACCCCATTGGCTATTGGCACATCGTCTGATCTCATCAATAGTCAGGATGTCGTCCAAGAGCAAGAGGATGACAGCACGCTCACTTCGGTACACAAGAGTTTGATAGTTGGGACCATCAAGGAGACATTTGGGAATCGAACGAGGTTCGTAAAGAAGAGGAACCGTCTCTACCGAGAGACTGTGACGTCTCTGGGTGAAACACGACTGCAGTTCGTGGTTCCTTCCAAGTACCGCCTGGCTGTGTTCAAGCTAGGTCATTGCACTGCTCTTGGCGGTCATATGGGTAAAAAGAAGATCTTTGACCGCATCAGTGCAGCGTTCTTCTGGCCAAGGATGGGCCAGGAGATCACCAGGCTAGTCCGCTCGTGTGATGTGTGCCAGAAAACCAGTGATCGAGGGCGAGTTCCGCCTGCACCACTACGGCCCCTCCCACTGATCTCTGAACCCTTTGAGAGGGTGGCGGTGGACATTGTAGGGCCGATAAACCCGAGGGCGAGCGATGGGGCAAAGTATATTCTCACCTTGGTGGACTTTAGCACGAGGTGGCCCGAGGCTGTGCCCTTGAGGAACATTGAGGCCATGACTGTTGCAGAAGCCATGTTGGAAATCTTCTGTCGGGTTGGTATTCCCAAACAAGTCCTCAGTGACAGGGGAACCCAGTTTACTTCTGCCATGATGGAGGAGTTGATGCGGTTGCTATCGGTAAAGGGGCTAAAGACAACACCCTATCACCCGATGTGCAACGGACTCTGTGAGAGGTTTAATGGGACGCTGAAGAAAGTGCTCAGGAGGATGGCAGCCGAACAACCTAAGGAGTGGCCGCGCTACATTGCCCCACTTCTGTTCGCGTACCGGGAGGCGCCACAGAGCTCGCTCAAGGTGTCTCCCTTCGAGCTTATGTACGGCAGGTCCGTCCGGGGACCACTACAGGTTCTTCGGGAACTGTGGGATGATGAGGAATCAGATCCGGAAGTCAAGACCACTTATACATATGTCATTGACTTAGCTGATCGTCTCCAAGAAACCTGTCAACTGGCAAAGCAAGAGCTGATAAAGGCTCAAGAGGTCCAGAAGACTTACTATGACAAGAAGGCCAAGCTTCGTTGTTTCCAGCCAGGTGACCAGTGCCTGGTTCTGTTGCCTACGATGCGCAATAAGTTACTGGCTCAGTGGAAAGGTCCATTCGACATTGCAGAGCGTGTCTCGGATCTGACTTACATCGTCCAGGTGGGATCCCGACGAAAGAAGTTCCACATCAACATGCTGAAGAAGTACTTCCAGTCACCGATCGGGGGTACAGTCTCCACTGAGGAAGACAGGGACGAGCCTTCCCAGTGTGATTCAGGGGTAACTTGTGCTGCCACAGTGATCTCTGACAGTGATGAGGAGGATGGGCCTGTCACTGCACGCTCCCGCCAGAGTGAGACTTTCACGGACGTTGAGGTGAACGGAAATCTATCAGCAGAGGAACGAGATGCCATTGGCTCTCTGTTGCATCGCTACAAGGACATCTTCTCTGATAAGCCAGGAGTTGCCCAGGTCGACTGTCACACTATTGAACTGACCAGCCCTACACCTGTTCGGGTAAAGCCCTATCCAATACCTATGCGACTACTGGACACTGTCAAACAAGAAATTGAGGAAATGAAAGCAGTGGGAATCATCGAGAAATCATCGTCTCCATACTGTAGTCCTATGGTAGTCGTCCGAAAAAAGGATGGGGGTGTCAGGATCTGTGGGGATTATAGGAGAGTAAATGCCATTACCCAGGTGGATGCTGAACCTATGTGTGATCAGAAAACTATTTTTTCAAGAATAGCTGGTTCCAAGTTATTTACCAAACTTGATCTGACCAAGGGGTTCTTCCAAATCCCACTGGACCCGAAGAGTCGGCAGATCACAGCCTTTGGTACGCCAGGGGGTCTCTATCAGTACAGAGTCCTTCCCTTTGGTCTCACAAACTCCCCTGCCATCTTCAACCGTGTCATGAGGCAAGTCCTAAAACGGCATCAAGGGAGTTGAGGCATTTGTGGACGATGTGTTAATCCATTCAGCAACATTTGAGGAACACCTGGAACTCTTAGAGGAGGTACTCCGGAGGTTCCAACAAAAAAACATGACCGTGAAACCAAGCAAGTGCGAGATCGGTCAGGCTGCAGTACAGTTCCTCGGGCACACTGTCGGTGGAGGACGCTGCACCTGCCAGAATGAGAAGATCATAAAGGTCCAAGATGCACCATGGCCCACTACAAAAAAACAAGTGAGGTCATTTCTGGGCCTCGTAGGGTACTACCGGAACTTCATCCCAAACTTTGCCGTGGTGACTCTCCCTTTATCCGACCTGCTCAAGAAACATGCATCTAACAAGGTGCAATGGGGACCTGAACAAGAGGATTCTTTCAGTGCCCTCAAGAACCTGCTATACAAGCAACCCATCCTTCAACTGGTGAGGAAGGAAGAGCCTTTCATCCTCCGGACCGATGCTTCACAGGATGGGGTTGGCGCAGTGCTACTACAAGAGGCAGACGGCGAGGTTTTTCCAGTTGCGTATCACAGTCGCAAGTTGAAACCTGCAGAGAGGAATTACAGCACGGTCGAGAAGGAACTTCTGGCAGTGGTGGAAGGCATCAAGAAGTACTACTACTATCTCTACGGAGGTGAGTTTGTGTTGGAGACAGACCACATGCCGCTTACCAGTCTCCGACCATCTAAGAATGCAAATGCTCGTCTGATGCGGTGGGCACTGTATCTCCAGCAGTTCAACTTCGTCCTCCGGTACATCAAGGGCAGCCTGAATGTGGGGGCTGACCTCCTATCTCGACTTGTGGGGGAACCAGAGCAACTGATTGAAAGGTCACCTTCCCAAATGAGTGTGGAGTTGGTCTAGACTCCAGTCGACTCGAGCCTCCAAGCGTCTGGCGGCTCGTCATATGTTATGTATAATTCTCTCACACCTTTCTACACTTGAGAACATAACACAACACCTGTGCCACCTAATCAATGTCTACATACCCTACACCACACAACACGTTGCTCTAATGTAAATGTAGCGTGCTTACGCTTAGCATGAACTATTGCTCGGGAATTGTCACCCTCGCCGCGGAGTTTTCCTCCAGCCAAAAAAAAAATAAAGTAAATGTTGAGGTTTTCCCTCAGTGGCGATTGGCGACTACATTCCGTTGCAGTGTTAGTGTTACACACACACCACAGTGTGAATGTCGAATTGTGTGTCTGGGCTAGGCATTCTCTTGATTGTATACAGGTGCTGAAAATTTATTCTCCAAGAGAAAAATTTTTCTTAGTAGGGGCGATTGTCATGGGTTGTGTTGGGCCTCCCGCACAACCCATCCCAAATGTTTGTTTACGGTAGAGATAAGGTAACCGGCCAGCCATGACTGGGACATGTAGGGGGGGGGGGGGGCAGGCCAGTAAGACAGTGGTGTACTGTTCATCACTTCACGCCTCAAAAAAAAGCCAATTTAGCCAGTGGGCTTTAGACCTTGGGTTAGAGAAGACCTCCTGCTCGGCGGACTTAAGTTCAGGGGCCATACAGTCCTACCAGTGCTACGGGTCTGTGTGTGCAAATCCCCGAGATTTTTGTTAGGTCCAGCGACAAGTTAACACATCCTGTAAAGGAAGTGATCAATGGTGAGGGCCTGTTTGCTACAAGAGCACTCCAGGCCGGCCTAATAGATCTAAACGATTAATTCACCAGGTTGACAAACTCTCCCTTATAACTTACGGTACTGTGGCGTGAATGTGAGTGACTGACCTATCCATGCAAATTATAAGTCCAGTGTATGGAATTGTGCCAAATAAACGTAAGTGCAATCATCTGCCCGTATCTGTGATCCCTCTATTACCAAGGGTAATGACTGATTGGTTATGACAAAGTATAACCAATAACTTAGATGGATGTTGGAAGTTAGTGCAATTCATTAAATCATCATTTATCAAGTACATAACGCATTGAATGCCGGAAGCAGAGCAAAATTCTACGTAGTGATACACCATAATCTCTTGGGTGAGTAACCAGTGTGAAGGTATCCGAGTTCTACGGTAAGAAAGCCACTTTCCTGCATTTAAAACGTAACAGTCGTCTTTTTTTTTTTGAGAATTCTAATGGCATTGATGTCAGGTTTGCCACAGCGCCATTACCGATTGCTTAGTTCAACAGGGAGATTAAGAACTCTAGAGGCTGATGTATTTAGGTTTGTATGTTATTATCACCAACCAGCTAACGGTACAGTATACAAATTCAAATTTAAAACATTTATTGACAATTACATCAAAAGGAGCTGGTTAGCATGCTAACTAGCCTGCCCAAAACTCGTCTTAACAAGAGCTCTTTAACATTCTACTATCTTATGTTAAACTTACAGAATTTGTTCATAATATTCTTAACCATATTTTTGTTTATTAAATAACAAACCATCTCTGTAATATCAGTAATACCATCACCCCTAAATTCTGATAAACAGTTACATTTCATAACGTAATGATATAATGTATGAGACTTTACATAGCCACACAGTTTACAAGGAATGCCATCAGTTCCTTCAATATATTGCCAATAATATTTGTATCCAAAGCGTAGTCTCATCACAAATGTATCATACTTAACCGAAGCCTTACCATAAGTAGAACTTGTAGAATTCAAAACTCGAACATAATGTTTCAAACTATTACTGCCGTTGTTCAAAATTTTCCGAATATTGTCCATTTCCCATTGCTGTCGGATTTTTATCATTCCAGATTGTACAGTATACAGTATGTCAGTGTCTGCTCGTAGGTCAACAGCTGCGGCTCTCCTCGTTCCGTCCTTGACCTTGGCTTCGACCCACAAAAAAAAAAAAAATATCTCACAAGAGGAACGTAATTAAGTATCATTAAATCCCTGGCAGAAATCGGATGAAGGGACGCTTAACCATTACTAATGAGTCTGTGTTTCATTATCCATTACTTAATTGATGTTTTACTCATAAATAACATAAGAAGGAAGTTAATTACATGTTTTTTTATACTAATTAATTATGATTCGTTTTCGAGATGTTGTTATCGTTTGTTTGTCTCCGTATTATACAGATGATAATTTCAGGAGCTTTTACCTTAATAGAACACGTATATAGCTGTTTACAAACCACTACTTATTCCATGCATTAAAAGCACTGCTAAAGTAGGTCTGTGGATCTGAATCGAAGTCTTTGTTGGAGTGAAATATTTCCGGCAGGACGACCAGAGACGAGGAAGGTAAGGGACCGGCATCTGTCTCCCTCTACGTGGTTGTGTTAAAGAATTTAGTGAGATTTAACATTGAGTAATTTTATAATCAAGAGGAGATTCTAAAAAGTTTGAATTTATTGAGGATAAAAATACTTAGAGAGGATAGAGAGTCACTTTTCTTCAGTGTTGTTGAAGGAGCAATTTAACTCTTCTCATGTTGTCGCGGTAGGGTTGTCAAAATCCTTCGTCCGTTGTGTTTTATTGTCTCACACTAAATCGTAAAGACACTTTTAGGAGCGAGTTAAGTACAGAGGAAGGATTAGTCAGAGTTTTAAGAATGACTCAATACAAACCTATACGGGATTATGGGTCGTACACATACACCCAGGGCTTTAGTCTTTGGGATGTTTAGCTCCGGCAAGACTTGAAAGACATCTCTGCGTGACATGAAGAAGGAAGACACATAAGTATATTAACATCTTCACTACAGGGACGCCACGATTAATATTTTACTTGGCAACACCAGACGATTTTATTCAGCTCAGAGGACCCATATACAGGGGGTTGGCATTCTATCTCCACTAGTAGACTATCTCCACTAGTAGACTATCTCCACTAGTAGATTCTCTCCACTAGTAGACAATCTCCACAAGTAGACTATCTCCACTAGTAGACTATCTCCACTAGTAGACTATCTCCACAAGTAGACTATCTCCACTAGTAGACTATCTCCACTAGTAGGCTATCTCCACTAGTAGATTCTCTCCACTAGTAGACTATCTCCACTAGTAGACTATCTCCACTAGCAGACTATCTCTACTAGTAGACTATCTCCACTAGTAGATTCTCTCCACTAGTAGACTATCTCCACTAGTAGGCTATCTCCACTAGTAGACTATCTCCACTAGTAGACTATCTCCACTAGTAGACTATCTCTACTAGTAGACTCTCCACTAGTAGATTCTCTCCACTAGTAGACTATCTCCACTAAGAGCACTTTGTAAGAGGACCAAGAAGGACTTAATAATGTACAGCTTGAAGTTAAAGCAACCATGAGGCTATTGTGTAGGAGAAAAATAGAGAATAACATTTTAAACATTTCAGGTTACGTCCCTTTGTGTGTGTGTGTGTGTGTGTGTGTGTGTGTGTGTGTGTGGATCGTCGGAGAGAAGGACTGTGTTTAATTACTAATATTCCTAAGATTACAATTGGTTTCATTAGACTACAGATGCTATGTAATATTTCCAGTAAGTATTAGTCTGTGATGTAGTCGTGGTCATTAACTCCGAGACCGAGATCGACGAGACCTACATCACTGGTATTAGTATATAAGACAAAAATGTGAACACCAAAAAGTGATAAAGAGAAATGTTAAGAGAGAGAAATGGAATGTAACAGAAAGTGTACAGTCACCCACAAAAGTCCTGTAGTCTATCCTACTGAACCACTAACCCTGGAATTCAAACTCGTGAATCCGAAGCATTTATGGACAGAATAATGTATCAATGTCTAATGTTTCGGGTTCACGAGTCTGAATCTCTGAGTTCGTGGTTCAGTAGGAGAGACGACTGGACTTTTGTGGGTGACTGTACTGTACACTCGCTAACAATTGTCCTATCGCCTCACCTGCCTATGAACCCAGAGATGCAGAAGACATATTTGAAGTTGTTACAGCATTATTGTCTATATGGAGTTATTTTTTCTAAGTTATCAAATCATTACTTTAATTCTCGTATTAATTCACGCCAAAGAGATTTATTAACAAATTTGACGTTTAATTTTGCTCAAGTAACGTTACGTAACTTGATCGATACTGTGTGGATCTCGTAAATCATGAAAAAGCGCCGCTGACTTTTTGGGGGGATTTCTTAACGCTAATATTCTTCTTTTCCTCCTCATTTTGTTTAAGGACATTACAAACTATTACCCCGATAGATAAAGGTGAGCTTGAATTATCCTCGAAAGATCATTAGACTCGCTTTAGTGTGAGTTGAAGACAAGCTCTAACATAACCCAACCATACATACACCCGACCTCTGAGGAAAGGTCCCGTCTGGGGAAATAAACACGAAATCAGAAAGACGCAATTTGTCTTTTGATGAGAGAGGGTGAACCTGAAGATGAGGAGGAGAGAAACTGTATGGAAATAAACGCAGAAGAAGAGAGAATAGGAAGGGGAAGACAAATTATAAAATAGAAGAAGTGGTAGAAACAGAAGAGGAATAATGTGAGAAATAGTACGGAGGAGGAAAAAGAGAGATATATACCCCAGGTTTTCCCGTAACATAAACGAGAGGCATTATCCTGAGAACATTGCCTCTATCTTATCGTTATGTTTGTTTATTGTTTATTTTAGTTAGGTGTGTTGAGGAGAGGGAGCGATATATGAGGCATAATTAAGGTTAAGAGCAAGCTGGTGCGATATTGATGAGGACAAGACGCTTCGCTAGTGTTAATGTTGGTACTCGTGTCTCCATTCCCACTTGCCTCTCCTACAGCCCTCCTCACTCCTCATCTTCTTCCCATCATTATAATGTGGCCTAGTGGTGCAACGGATAACGCGTCTGACTACGAATTAGAAGATTCCAGGTTCGAATCCTCGCAAGGTCGAGATTACTTTGGGGTGTAGGTGGTACAGAGATGCTACGGAGCCTCACTGTTGTAATGTGTGTTAGGTACTCGCACAAATTTTCCCTCATCTATTAAAATAAGTTTGAGCCATGACGAAAGGAGGTTTTTATCAAATATATACTCCACGTAGGAGCACTTGTGGCTGTAGGTAGTTTTCTATTCTTCTGTTACTTTGTGATGGATCAAGGGAGGTACACACGAGGGCGGCCCCTTACAAGGTGACCTATATATACGGTAAACATATTTGGTACAACACGAAATTTACAAGTCAACAGAAGGCGTCATATACTCATTAAACTTATAGGCCATCATAACTAACATTTGTTCAATGGACAAAAAAACTTTTGAAAGTTGTTGAATTTATGACAAAGACAAGAGCCCTGTGTGTGGATTCTTATAACAAATTTTCATATTTGAAGTTCACGTAGTAGTCAGTACACTATGTAAACATCGCCCTCCTATCAACTGGTTATGAGAAACACGTGCAGTCACCAACTGCTCGGGCCTCAGGGTTAAGCAGGTGTACATTCTAATGAACTTGTGGTGTGTATCCAGCCAGACCCCACCAGGGCAAGACCACCCCCACCACTCCCTGTCTTTGATCCTGTCTGCCTGGGTTCTCAAACATAATTAGTAAATTTACGAGTAAGTCTCACAGGAAGGAATTCACTAGCGTTTTATCTTTTTATAAGCGAGTCTTACAAGCGGCCATTCACTCGCGTCATGCAAGAGACACATTACCTTAATTAAACAACTTAAACCCAGAGCAGTGGGAGACACGAGACTAAATCTACTCACAAGATTGTGTGTGGTGACTCAGGACGGTGGTGCACTGTGTGTGGTGACTCAGGACGGTGGTACACTGTGTGTGGTGACTCAGGACGGTGGTGCACTGTGTGTGGTGACTCAGGACGGTGGTGCACTGTGTGTAGTGATTCAGGACGGTGGTGTACTGTGTGTGGTGACTCAGGACGATGGTGTACTGTGTGTGGTGACTTAGGACGGTGGTGCACTGTTGTATTAGCCGCTATCAATTAATATTATATAAATATGGGCTAAGGACAATTAGGACATACTTTCATTATATACATTCTACCACCCAGACTATTGAGCATACAGCTACATAAGCATTTGTTTTGTCACACCTAATAGGGTTGACAGCCCATAAACATTTATGTCTTTCACACCTTCTCGGGTATACAGTCCATAAATTCTACAGACTCAACCTTCCGTGTGTGAGTAGGCCTTTAGATTAATGTCTGTGGTGATGTTTGAATTACTCTCCAACAACCAGACTCAGAGAGGTCGGCCAGTTCCCCAGTACACAGCCAGACATGATACCATAACGTCGTGTCGAGAGCCTAGCTCTCCAGGCTGTACCTCTCTCTAATTATATCAGCTAATTACAAGCTAATAGCTAATGCTCATTAGTCTGTCAACAACCAACCTTGCAAAAACCAGACTACCCAATATAACTAGAAAATCACCACGTGTGTTTACATTAAACCAAGGAACAACAAGCGAAGATAACAGAACCTGTGTGCACTTGTGTAACTTACAAGCTAAGATAAGTATAAGTGCAACCCAGGGCGGCTGTGACGATTTCAACTATCAACCAATCTACGACTGTATCAAAGGTGACACGCCATGAGATTACCTAATATCTCACCCAGCTTCATCAAAGTGACCAGCGACTACCCTACACTCATTCAGGCAAGTGTTAACAAGTGAGATAGTTCGATATTAAACTACAGCCCATATACTGTGTGTGGTGACTCAAGGCGGAGGTGTACTGTGTGTGGTGACTCAGGGCGGTAGTGCACTGTGTGTGGTGACTCAGGTCGATGGTGCACTGTGTGTGTGGTGACTCAGGGCGGTGGTGCACAATGTGTGGTGACTCAGGGAGGTGGTGCACAATGTGTGGCAGCTCAGGACGGTGGTGCACAATGTGTGGTGACTCAGGACGGTGGTGCACAATGTGTGGTGACTCAGGACGGTGGTGCACAATGTGTGGTGACTCAGGACGGTGGTACACAATGTGTGGTGACTCATGGCGGTGGTGCACAATGTGTGGCAGCTCAGGACGGTGATGCACAATGTGTGGTGACTCAGGACGGTGGTGCACAATATGTGGTGACTCAGGACGGTGGTGCACAATGTGTGGTGACTCAGGACGGTGGTGCACAATGTGTGGTGACTCAGGACGGTGGTGCACAATGTGTGGTGACTCATGGCGGTGGTGCACAATGTGTGGTGACTCAGGACGGTGGTGCACAATGTGTGGTGACTCAGGGTGGTGGTGTACTGTGTTGTCTGAGAGTAATAACAAATCTTCCAATAATGAGGACGAGTAAACGAGGAACAACTAATGTCTGAGAGTAGGATATAAACTGGACCACATTTCCCGAGCGTCAGTGCGACCTATAGCGATACCCAAGCTGGAGGCCGGGAAACACCGAGTGACAAATCTAATATGGAAAATTATCACAGACCTGTAAATCACTAAATCTATAACGTCTTGTTTAATTTATAACATAGGTAAACCGCTAGCTTCCCTAATATTATGTAAATTTTCAACGAACACAACAACATAACAAAAATTAGGAATAAACAACACACTGTACTCACTCTGGGTTGATGGTGTTATTCATCCTCCCTGTGTGGGTGGGTCTTCACTCTTCTCCATCTTCGATTAACTTGTTGTATTTCACTTGCTACTTGGGTCATTGTCACCCTCTTTACCACCGTCAGCGCCTTCGTCAATCAACTGTCTCACAACCGGAAATTTAATGTCTTGTCGCCAGGGTCATCCAGCCACTTAAGGAAAATCTCTCTTTCGTGGCTGCAGTCTGCCTTGTTAGCACCACCGGGATATCCCATTTATCTTCAGTACACCGCATATACTCAACACCAATGAACTGAGGTCTAACAGAGAGAAATCGTTCGAGACTCGGGTAACACTGGAAACTTTCTGGAGAGGGTATAACCACGGGAGGTATACTGTATTTGGTCACTGCTCCCATATAAACATAGTCCACCCCTGTGATTGGCTACGTAGTTCGTAGGACTACTTGACGTCACTCTCATTCCCATTCTCTCTGGAGTGTGTGAAAGAAAACTAAATGTTAAAGGTGTCATTTTTTAGAGGAAACGATAATAATTGTCTTTCCCTTTTAAACTGGATGTACAGTAGTTGTGTTTGTTTTAAATTCTATTTATGTTACGAGGTGGCTCCTATGGCATGTTACAGTATCTATTGTATGGCTCCTAGTATGGTACAGGTATCTATTGAGTGGTTACTAGTATGTTACAGTATCTATTGTATGGCTCCTAGTATGGTACAGGTATCTATTATGTGGCTCCTAGTATGCTACAGTATCTATTGTGTGGCTCCTAGTATGGTACAGGTATCTATTGTTTTATTAGTAAAAGGTTACAGGTGACTATAACATTGCAGGTGATTTTCAAAAAGAGAAAAATTAACAATAATCTCATTTCTATCGGCTGTGAAAGTTAGTATACTCACTGTAGAGACGTCATGATCTGTGAGTGACGAGAGAGTCCATCTGTACACACGGGGGCAGCGGTCCAGGTGTCTTAATGTTTAAACTGTCAAAAGAGGGAGAACAAATATTAGTTGGTGCATTAGCATAAATTTTCAATGATTTTTTTTATAGAGGTACAGGTGTACTTGGTAGGTGAACATCAAGATTTACTGTATTCTCCCTTCACCCTCGTGGTAACTCAGTCTCATTTTAATAACGTTGGTAACCACACTGGAGCTCAGAGGTACAGTCGCCTGCACTTATACCTGGTACAGAAGCTGGCGCGTTTTGTGAGATGTGGTAACTCTGTGGAAGGCTAATATATCACCCTTAGTTTGGCTACTATTGTGAGGTTCCTTAGGTCAGGGAGTCTTAATACGATGTAAACAAACACAGAGTTCCTACATCTCACAAAATGCGCCAGCCACTGTACCTGGTATAAGTGCGGGCGACTGTATACCACGGCTGATGCTGTCGACTGGAGTGATGGATTGGGCGGTCGGCAAGACAGCAGTCACATGGTCGATGATATATTGGACGGTTGAAATTATTTAACATGTGGAAGGTTTGAGGAAAATTAGGGTACAGATCTAGTGCCTCTTCCTGTGCCCTCATTTGCGAATAATAAGTCAGGTAAATCCACAACAATGTCATCGTTTACTGACCGAGTATTGAACTTTATTGGACAAAAGAGGATCGGGGTAAAGCGATTCCTTTGTTCAACGCCTCCAAGCGAGATGACTTAATACTCCCCAAACAGTATTACTGGATCCTGACTGAACCCTCAGTTGAAGCGTGTGAGAGGTGTCTCTCATATTGATGATAAAATAGCTTACAGTGATTATAAAATCGTTTACACTCAAGGAATTAAGACTTCCTTTTAATATCGGTGTAAAATTGATGAGTATAAGTAAATTCTCTATATATTTATGGTAATATGACGACTTAACACCTTCACTACGGGGACGACACTTTTAGTATTTTATTTAGCTATTGGTAGACGATTTTATTCAGGAGAGTTAAATGGAACAGAATTCTAGCCACAAATTTTCCCCACAATAAAAAAATATTTCGTTTTTAGACACATGGGCGAGCGTGGAGCATCCATAACCCCTCACTCACTCCGTCCAATTGAATATGAGACGGCCACGAAAGGTTGACATACTCTGATGAGGGCATGCTTGATAATTTGGAAGGTTCTTCTTTTTTACCTTTTATTACAGTTTTGTGATGAGTAAATTGCTATCGAATAGTTTTTTATAAATAATTTTAATAATTTCTTTACTAGAGAGTTATAAATCTTATATGTTTCATTGTGAATGAAATTAGACAAAAGTTTCAGTTGTTCTTCACGCTGTCTGTTATCATGAGGGTGTGGAGGCCCCACACTGCACTATCTCTCGCAATAATTATAAGTTACTGGCCTCTTGTGCATTCCAAGTTAGGCGCCGTAATCCAGCTTTAAGAAAATATTCTCAACGCCTCCACCAACACACAATCGTCGCTGCGAAACTTAACATTACTTTAGATGATTATTTCAATGTTCATAGTTTTTCATTATTATTCATAATGCTCGTAAGATTTATTTTTCAGTAGTACAAAAAAATATGAACGAAAAACAAGTGTATGACTGAACAACTTAGCCCCTTGTATACGGTGGTCTCTCTGTGCTGAATAAAACTGTCTAACGTTAGCCAAATAGAACACTAAAATTAACGTCCAGTAGTGAAGGCGTTAGAGCAGAGAGAACTTTCACTCAGCCATACAGTAATGCGTCCAGTAGTGAAGGAGTTAGAGCTGAGGGAACTTTCACTCAGCCATACAGTGACTGACAACCTCGTGTTCATCCATCTTACAGCTGACAGGGAAGGGTAACAGGGATATTTGACGATGATTTCTACTAAACCTTGAAATATTTTTGTTAACCGGGAAGTAACTGGTGTTAATTATGATTTATCTACGACTGGGGATATTATTATTATTATTATTATTATTATTATTACTATTACCAGTCCATCAGCCTCTTAAACCTGACCAATACTCTCACGCGAGGGTGGAGACGATGATGATGAAGAATTAGACGATGTTGCGTTCCCTCGAGTTCTGAACCTTTAAACTAAGATCGAGCGGCCTTGAGATAGAGAGACGGGGAAACATATTTGCCTTCTGTTGTATCCCTTCAATGTTGATATTGTGGTAGACCCTAGACCCAAGACCATGGACCCAAGACCATAGACCCAAGACCATAGACCCAGTCAGTCTGCCGCCTCAAGGTTCCATTACTACAGGAAACACACACACTCTCTCTCTCTCTCTCTCTCTCTCTCGTACCTGTGAAAGTCATAGGTTAATATTGATCTGACCATAAGTTTATGTACCATTACTAGAGGTTTATTATACCAGCTCCCCATAAGACCCTGGGAGAGTGATCAAGACGTTCAATCAGTCAAAAGTAAATCAAGAAATTTAACATAAAACTTTAAAAGAAAACTGATCTTTTATCTAAATTAAATATCACATCTTGTTGTTGTTATAATGTTATCACTGTGCTTCAAAAACTAAGGTCTTTAAGCGTTTAACCAAGTTAATAATACATTATTCCATCAACAAGTTACAACTCTCTCTCTGTGTAATGTTCCGTTTATTAAGTCACAGTTTCATAATGGCGAATAATTTTAATCTCATCGTTTTATGTCTATATTTACAAACCCTCGACTTACATCTTACAACTTTTTCTGCCAATAAACAGTAATTCATTTATTTAAACTGATTTTCTTCTCTGTAATTGATATTCATTCACACATCATCGCTAACAAAGTCGATCGGTCGTTGCTCATAGCTAAGTTTATGAAACGTGGGTCATAAATCTCCGAGAAAATTCTGGCGATGGCGTTTGTTATTATTGCTATACTCGCGATGTTATGTAGGTCTTCACAGTGTATAACAAATTTAGGTAAACCATGATAAAAACTTGTATGTTTTCTTGAAATATAATCTAGATGGAGACGAAATCGAAATCCAGTCACATGAAAACAAAAAAGAAAAGAAAATCGTCACTAGTCAAGGAATCGTCCAGGGATAACTAAGATAATTTTATAACCTATATCTGGACACGCTGGGATAAATGACACTGTAAACAGGTAACCAATCCCTTGTGTACGAGGGGGGGAGAGGGGCTAGTCTCTGTGCTGAATAAATCAATTGATGTTAACCAAATAGAACATTAAACGTAGCGTCCCTGGAGTAAAGAAAGAAAAAGTTAACACCATTCCAAATACAATACAGATGTTTGAATCATTATTTAGATTAACCTCTTGAATTACTCTATCATCCTCTGGTAAACCTTTCCTTTTAATGATGATTACTCCATCACGTTTATTAGTTCTGGGAATATTATAAGTGATGGCGTTCTATATTAACTTTGATAATTATAAGGTTAGTGTACACCTGGATATCGGGCTGTGGTAAAGCTCGTCTGGTAATGACATTAACGTTACAGTGACCTGATACACACACACACACACTACTGCTACCATGGCTACTGAAACTATGTCACCCTGGAGAGTATACAGCCGGTGAGAGGTGAACTGTGGCTCTACAGTAGGTGAGGCAGCGGGGTAGTAGTGACGCACCTACTGACGGCTCTCCCGTGTGAAGGTTTATTCAGAACATTATCCCTATTTACTATGGCAGGCATTAAAAAACGTGAGATGAGAACTGACATACAGCCGGACAGGTAAACGGGTAAAGACAGGTTAAACACAGAGAGAGAGAGAGAGAGAGAGAGAGAGAGAGAGAGAGAGAGAGAGAGAGTTGTCTCACTCTTGTCTCCAACAGTCAGACTCTCAGGGCCAAGGAACCATCACTACACTACACTGTGAAGCTTGGGGCAGACATAAGCTTGGTCTGACGTGACTCAGGGGAATATGTAGCCTTAACTTTCTTGGTAAGAACTTTAGAGAAAAGTTAATGATACGAGACAAAAGTTGTGAAGCAGTTATAGTACAAACCCTTTACCTGGGGTCCTTAGTCATAACTTACAACAGCCAATCATATAATAGGATTTGTTGTAGAAATTATAAGTGGTTATAGTATAATTACTTAACTCCTTCACTACAGGGACGTCACTTTTAGAATTTTATTTATCAAACACCAGATGATTTTATTCAGCTCAGAAGAGGACCCGCATATAACGGAGAAACAACAATAGTTCTTAGAGTAGATAAAGCCAGAAACACAGCCAAGATATCGTTCACCTTCACTCCGTAGTTTTGATTAAAAATTAAATTTACTTTTGACGATGTTACTTCTACGGTGCCATAATTTATTTTACTTTTTGAAGCGGAATTTTTACCAATAGGCTTAATCTTTAAAAAATAAATAAATCCGCTTGAGGACTGACGATAATCCTCTTATGAAATACGAGACCACAGATCCCAACCCAACGCAACCCAACCTAACAAAGCCTAACCTAAGTTCTTGTTATCTGCTTTAAAGGTGGCGTCCAAACCCACTCTATCCTTATTCCACAACCAGGCTTATATATTTTTGAGGAATGAAACAAACATTGGTAAAGGAGACGCGTGTATAGACCAGACAGGGACAGAGAGACACAGGTTGCACGCAGAGACAGATCACACACTTTACACAACACCAGGAAGCGAGGAGTGACGGATAATATGCCGAGACACTGAGGGATAATTTCTGTGTCAACATCTATGAAAGACCACAAGGGGGCGGAAGTGGAACACCAAACTCCCCTGTGGAAGAAGGACCAATGTATTCCAGCTCAGTTTATACACATTCACGAGAGGTAAACCTGAACAGGATAATCAATAACGATAAGGGTGAGGTTAGATTAGGTTAGGTTAGGAATGAACTTTGACTAGACAGACCAGCTTTGTGTGCATGTAGATAGATAAACGTTATCTACGATTATCAGTACAAATGGGATTCAAGCCGCTCTAATCTGGGTCTGAACCTAAGACTACAAGAAGCAAGTCCCAGGTGCTACCAGTTGGCCGAGAGACACGTCCTGCAGTCTGAGAGGAGGGGGGAGGGGGAGGGGGCTGCCTTAGTAACTGGACAACAACCACAGCTGTCAGATATAGACGCGCTAGATGGGACGTGATCCCCGGCCATTTGATCTTCGTGGAAATCCTCTAATCAAGGTTATTCGATCTCTACTGAGGTTCAGTATGTATTGTCCGCGTTTAACAGTACAATCAATGTCTTCCAACACGCTGGTCTCACTGGGGGTTTGTGTCTCACCTCACAGCCCCGTGTTCATACTACCAGGTGGCTTATTGCCTGCACGGTAAAGAATAATAAATTTTCACACTTAAGAACTCGAGGAAACTCTTCCATTAGTGTTAATTACTATTTAACATATTAACAAAGAGCAACATTAAAGCCAGGAAGAACACGCTGAGAGAACTTTTCCTATTTTTAGGTTTATGATTCACGATGTACTTAAGTCAAAACAATTATCATATATTCTTGACATTTTTCTTTACCGTAAATGTAAACATCTTTTGTTCAACTACCATTCAAAAGATTCAGTGAAGCAACACAATATTATACCTGAAACAAGAAGTGTTGAGACTGACTTACTGAATAGAGAACAAAAATATCATCATAAGCTTTGAAAATTATGTTTTTGTGCAGGAAATAAAACTTGGTCACAGTACTGAGAAACCCAGGACGATGAACTACTCTTAAAGTCACTAAGATAACAGTTGGGTTAAAACTACCAACAAGACACTATTTGTTGTTGCTCTCAATAATAATTAAACAGAGACATCGTGAAGGTCGTGAGTTTCACCTTCAAGATCCTCAGGTGTTGACAGGTGACCTCGTTAACATCATCATTAACCTACCTGTACTTTAGTTGTCTCTATGGTTACCAAATGCACCTTGAGGAACTTGTCAACGTCCTTAATAGCAAAAACAAAAGACAAATTTAATGAGTTCCGAAATTACATCAAGGATTGGTGGGAGGGAAGCCGGGTGACCACACGTGTCAAAATTAAGGAGGAAAGTAAAAGGAAAAATGGTTGTCTGTAGTTGTTGACTTTAGGTTTGTCTCTTGTTGCAGATGATATTAAGATACATAAATTTAACACTAAATCTCTTAAAGTAGGATTTGAGAACGTTATCAGAATAATAAAATAAATAAAGAAAGAAAGGAACACTGGATACGAAAAAACACATTACTTTATTGAAGGAGCTAACTGAATGACTCAAACTTGCTGACAGAATTACAAAAAAGTTAATAGGCAAATATGTGCAGTAGTCAGCAGCTGTGGGGGAATTAATGTACGGTCGCCTGCACTTATACCTGGAACAGTGGCTGGGGCATTTTGCGAGATGTGGCAAATCTGTAGAGTGTTTATCTACCATCCTTAGTCTGGCTACTATTGTGAGATTCCTTAGGATCATTCTGGGAGTTTTAACACGATTTAAACAAACACATAGCTGCCCCATCTCACAAAGTGCACCAGCCACTGTACTGGGTATAAGTGCAGGTGACTGTACATTTTATTGTTTACCCAGTGTCTTCCTCAGTGTGCCCATCTTTTCCCCGAGTGACAGCATCATCAAACCTGCCGTATGGAGCCCCGACTCTCCCGAGTAATTCCGAGAGGGATCATAATTAGAGGGGATTACAATTAAGGTAGTTAAGACGTAAATCAGATTTCCTCCGCCATTGATCAGCTATTATGTGGGGTAGAGAGATTTGGTACAGATAATTGGCTGATGCGTGAGCCCCACTTCGCGCCCCTGACTGATTGACTGACTCACTGACGGGCAACTTCGAGACTTAACCTAACTTAACATTAACTAACATAACTTAAAATATAATTTTGCTATCTTACTATACTAAAAGAGGAATTAAATGAATCTGAGCAAGTTTTACTAATACATACTAATTTCCATTAAGTTGTAGCAATAATATATATATATATATATATATATATATATATATATATATATATATATATATATATATATATATATATATATATGTATATGTGTGTGTGTGTGTGTGTGTGTGTGTGTGCAAGAGGAGAGGAAAGTGAAGCAAGAGGAGAGGAAACTGAAGCAGGGGGAGAAGAAACTGAAGCAGGAGGAGAGGACACTGAAGCAGGAGGAGAGGAAACTGAAGCAAGAGGAGAGGAAACTGAAGCAGGAGGAGAGGAAACTGAAGCAGTGGGAGAAGAAACTGAAGCAGGAGGAGAGGACACTGAAGCAGGAGGAGAGGACACTGAAGCAGGAGGGGAGGACACTGAAGCAGGAGGGGAGGACACTGAAGCAAGAGGAGAGTAAACTGAAGCAGGAGAGGTGCAGTGTTGAAGCTGTGGCGGAACACTAAGAGAAGATAAACAAGAAGAAGACTGACCAAATACCAGGATCAGCCAAGGAAATGAGAAGGACCTGAAGGATGAAGGTCGGTGTCCTGCCTGTCGCCAGGAGCCAATTGCTTCCTTTACTGTCTCAAACTGTGAAAAGGTTAGGTTTTGGTTAGGTTAGGTTAGGTTAGGTTAGGTTCAGAGTGTAGTTTAATGAAACCTTCATAAATCTTATCTTCAAGGACTATATTCCAGCCCAGTTGGACCCAGTTTCACCCTTATGTGTGTCTGTACACTACACCACAGACAACACCGGCGACAGTTTGACAGGTGACTCAATAATTCTACCTGTTGTTCAGCGGTAAAGCCTCTAGCGGCCAGCGGGTCACACAGTAGGTCAACCTCCACCTAAACTCACCAGCTACTAACAGTCGTCAAGAGAACTCCGTACAGTCACTTGGTCAGTTTACATAATGGCGCTACTACTACATTGGGTCACACGTGTTTTTGTTTACATAATGGCGCTACTACTACATTGGGTCACACGTGTTTTTGTTTACATAATGGCGCTACTACTACATTGGGTCACACGTGTTTTTTTTTGTAGTTGTTCATTTATTATTTGTTACGGGGGATTTATTTTATTGTTTGATGCAGCTGTTTAATTTATTAAGTATCACATGAGGTTTTTATACATTTATGTGTCCCCCTGTAAAATAAATTCATTCTAATTCAATGGCCAGTGTTGGCGTGAACAGTAGACAAAACTAAGATTAATTGGTCAAACTGTGCCGACTGTTAATCTTGTCTATTACAAAACGTGCTCACTATACGCACCCTAGACAGCAGCCCTTCAAAATCAATAATTCAGGCAGCGCGCCTCACCCAACAGGCCTATACTGAACATTAATATTACAAGTATATGTTTGTAAGCTTGCAGTATGACTGCCGCCGTCCATTAACCTTTTAAATGTTTTCTTTTTTTATCGAGACAATGACCAGAGCGCCGGGTCGTTGTTTCCTGCTAAATTCACCCAACCTGTGAACGAGTCCCTAATACTGTACTGCAGACAAAGACCGACACTGTCTCTACCCCAAGATGCAGCTAGTTACGGTTCTATTACAATGGTCATCAGCAAGGACAACAACTACAATCTTCCTACTAGTTGTTATAATTATCACTACATTTCTGCCAAAAACTCTTTTGTATATTTATGTTATTTTCAATCCTCCGCAAGAACCGAACTCATATCCTAATGCACCTCTGAATAGTTATTTCTGCAGCAACGTAAATGTTCAGCTTTAACCAGGTCAACAATATTCTTATACAATCTTCCTGGCAAAGGTTAAGGCAATTTCATTAAAGCGTTTTGCTCTGCTTAAGTGAATTACCATATTGTTTACTGCGTCTGATTAGTCGTTATTACGGGAAAATTATTGTTATCTTCAGTGATACTATACAGCGGACGCCTTTACTCCCACACAACAGTACATTAGGATTCATCATTTCTCTCCCGTCCCATCATTTGATTACGAGGATAAAAGATAACGATTTTACACTGAATCATTTCCCGGTGAGTGTAACGGCAGCTGATCACACACACACACACAATCCGCTACTGGGTGTTAAAGGTGGAGGCTTGGCCAATTGTACATTGTTAATGAACAGTTGCCTCCCCAATAACGTACCCCGGCCTAGGTGTGTGTGGCGACACATTTACAAGATGTGGCACCGCAGCACAGTATAGTTATGGGTGTGAAACCTTGGATTACCCTGGTCGACGGTTCCCGTAGTTCAGTCACAGTCAATAGTGGCTACATAACAATGCTGCATAACAGGTAATACAGAGTTAGTATATCTGCTTACCTCCTTTATTGTTTAAATATTATCAAAAACAGGATAATTTCACTGTTTCACGTCCATTCACTCAGCCCTGACTATGGTGCTGTGGTGCCACATCTCGTACCTGAGCACCCCACACACTACCAGGCTGTAGTACGTTCATGTGGAGGCAACTGTACATTATACCTATATTGTTTATAGATGCTCAATACCTGCACTTAGTACAGTACATACTGAATATGAACTTGTATGACAATTTTACTATCTATCTATCAATCTATCTACCTATCTTGCGCTGTCTGTCTATCTTTCTGTTCTTTTTTGTCTGTCTGTCTGTCCATCTCCCTAAGCCGTAGCCTCACTTTATATTCCCGTCAGTCTCTTAATCTAATCTTTGTGGACTTCTTCTCACATTCCACCGTAAAACTCTTGTTGAATACTTGAAGAATGAATCACAATTACCAATACATCCAGAGATTCGTAAGTCAAATACAAACACGAGAAAGACAAACGTGTGTAAGTAAATATGCAGTCTCTTTTTAATCAGGATTTTATCTGCCGGAAAGGGTAATTTGATTTTTCTGTTTCAAAATCAAATTATAACTTCTTGTTTTAAAATACTACTAATAATGTAAATGATGTATCTCGCTTTTTCTCGTCATGTTTTATTATTATTTTTATCATTATTCTGTTTAGATCTTTATCAATGAGAAAAAAAAACCAAACGAAATATTTTATAAAAAAATTATATTAACGAAGTGGATTTGACACAAAGAAAAATTACTCTTAAAAAAGGAAGTTTAATCATTAAGTTTAAAGTATATAAATAATCTATGCAATTGCGTCTTTTTTTAAGTTAGTGACATGTAAACTCTGTCATATTGTAATAAAAAATTCGGTACAGTCGCCTGCACTTATACCTGGTACAGTTGTTGGTGCATTTTGTGAGATGTGGCAACTCTGTGAAATATTTATCTAGCATCGTTAGTCTGGCTACTATTGCGAGGTTCTTTAGGCCCATTCCTGGAGTTTTAATACTTTGTAAACAAACACAGGGTTGTCACATCTCACACAAAACACCTCAGCCACATTACCAGGTATAAGTGCAGACGACTCCACCTTAGTCTGCCCAATAACTACATGGAACAGAAGAAAGAAATTTACATGAAACATAATATTAAACCAAGTTGAATGATGAATTACTGACAGATGAGTTAAGGTGCATTATTAGACAGAAATATTAAACAAATTCACTAAATATTCTAAGTAAGGAAAGTGACATAGATAGACAAAATTAACCCGTTTACGTTTATTTTAGTTTACCAATTTTCTCTGTGGTATATTCTCTTCTGCTTATCGTCAGGCCCCCAACTTCACCCCGACCCGAGTCTGAATCAAACAGTCCAGCCTTTGAAGCCTCTGTCTGTCCCATCTCCAAAGAGGATGATGATAAATGCACATGAAAAATTAATATGTAAAAATTATGTGCATTTTAAACTCCTGCGTCTGCCGCTGTCCAACGTTCCCGAGTGATGTGAGTAAGATTTGTTGTTGGTCTTGTTATTTTATGTATTTTGGTGCTTCCGCTGACAGAGTCTTTCTCAAGGTGCTTCAACCACCAGGGTCTTCAAGGTGCTTCAACTATTAGGGAATTTGTCAAGGTGCTTCAACTACCAGGGTGTTTCTTAAAGTGCTTCAACTGGCTGAGTATTTCTCGAAGTGCTTCGTCTGGCAGGGTCTTTCTCTTGGTGGTTCATCTGGCAGGGTCGTTCTCTCGTTGCTTCATCTGGAAAGGTCTTTCTCTTGGTGTTTCATCTAGCAAAGTCTTTCTCAAGGTGCTTCAACTACCAGGGTACCATGGTCTTTCTCAATGTGCTTCAACTACCAAGGTCTTTCTCTCGGTGCTTCATCTGGCAGGGTCTTTCTCTCGGTGCTTCATCTGGCAGGGTATTCTTTAAGGTGCTTCAATTGTCAGGATCTCGGTGTCATGTTCAACTAAGTCTCAGTTTCCACAACATACAACAATTTACAAAAATGAAACATTATAACACAGAGTTTAATGGTTCAGGGGTGAGTGGGGGCACGGAGGAGGGTGGGGTGAGTGATCCCCCTCATCCGCTTCGTCCTCCCCCTGCCTCTCCACCCCTCCCGCTTCGTCTTCCCCCTTGCCATCTCTATCCTTCTCATCGCCAAGTTTATCACCCACAACCCCCCCCCCCCAGTGCCATCTTCCCCCTCCGCCTCGTGTATCACCCGATGCCCCCCCCCCCACCCAACCTCCCCCCCTGGACCTGTGTACCCACTGAACCTGTGTACCAGCTGGTCATGTGTACTGTATCTGTTAAACCTGTGTACTTCCTTGCCCTGTCTACCTACTGGAACAAACTCTTATTCACAGATGTTTATGTACCCTTACAATAACAAACCATTAACAATGAAGTAATTTATCGTTGCAACAACAGACTTCCCCCTAAATAAATGATTCAATTACCCTTTACACTCCATTGCCTCTCGTCTGTAGCAGGAGATCCGAACATCTCTCCCTGGCTATGAAGATAAAAACCTCTCCCCTGCAGTGCTCTTTGTTTTAGAGACAGTTAGATCGCTATACAGTCGCCTACACTTATACCTGGTACAGTGTCTGGTGCGTTAGACGAGATGTAGCAACTTTGTATTTGTTTACATCATATTAAAACTCCCAGAATGCCCCTAAGGAACCTCACAATAGTAGCCAGACTAAGGATAAGCCTTCCTGAAGAGAGTTGTCGCCAAATCTCACACAACTTACCAGCCACTGTACCAGGTATAAGTGTAAGCGGCTGTACCTCTTAACACTAACATCAAATACCCCAGAGTTATCTTGAATTAGTAAGTTACTGGGCGGAAAAAAATAGGAGTTTTACATCCCGGGGAGTAGGAAAGCAATCAGTGAGATATAAATATGGGTAATTGGTACATGTAGATAAGGGCTGCGGGGAGGGAAAACTTGCTGGAAGTAAGAGGAGAGTGTTTGAGGGTTAAAAATACGAGAGAGGTGGGTTGAGTTGTGGGTACATCAACCAACACATTACAGCAGTCAAACATGGGGGCTGTAACAACGAAATTAATATCAACTTGAGAGAAGGTGATACAGATTATTTTTGTTTATGTTATTAGAAATTAATCAGGAGAGAAAGACAGACAGACAGAGAGACAGACAGACAGAGAGACAAAGACAGACAGAGTGAAAATGCTAAAGAAATGAAGAGAACCGAGAAAGGACAAGATAAATCCCAAAGCCACTTGGATATGTATCAAGATCGACGTTGGTGACAGGAGTCAGATGGAAAGAAATAGGGATGAGGTATAAGAGAAGCATTTGTGTAATTATGAGGTCGTACAGTTAGGTTGTGTACAGTATGAGGTAGAACAGTTAGGTTGTGTACAGTGTGAGGTAGAACAGTTAGGTTGTGTACAGTGTGAGGTAGAACAGTTAGGTTGTGTACAGTGTGAGGTAGAACAGTTTGGTTGTGTACAGTGTGAGGTAGAACAGTTAGGTTGTGTACAGTGTGAGGTAGTACAGTTAGGTTGTGTACAGTGTGAGGTAGTACAGTTAGGTTGTGTACAGTATGAGGTAGAACAGTTAGGTTGTGTACAGTATGAGGTAGAACAGTTAGGTTGTGTACAGTGTGAGGTAGAACAGTTAGGTTGTGTACAGTGTGAGGTAGAACAGTTTGGTTGTGTACAGTGTGAGGTAGAACAGTTAGGTTGTGTACAGTGTGAGGTAGTACAGTTAGGTTGTGTACAGTGTGAGGTAGTACAGTTAGGTTGTGTACAGTGTGAGGTAGAACAGTTAGGTTGTGTACAGTATGAGGTAGAACAGTTAGGTTGTGTACAGTATGAGGTAGAACAGTTAGGTTGTGTACAGTGTGAGGTAGAACAGTTAGGTTGTGTACAGTGTGAGGTAGAACAGTTAGGTTGTGTACAGTGTGAGGTAGAACAGTTAGGTTGTGTACAGTGTGAGGTAGTACAGTTAGGTTGTGTACAGTATGAGGTAGAACAGTTTGGTTGTGTACAGTGTGAGGTAGAACAGTTAGGTTGTGTACAGTGTGAGGTAGAACAGTTAGGTTGTGTACAGTGTGAGGTAGAACAGTTTGGTTGTGTACAGTGTGAGGTAGAACAGTTAGGTTGTGTACAGTGTGAGGTAGAACAGTTAGGTTGTGTACAGTATGAGGTAGAACAGTTAGGTTGTGTACAGTGTGAGGTAGAACAGCTAGGTTGTGTACAGTATGAGGTAGAACAGTTAGGTTGTGTACAGTATGAGGTAGAACAGTTAGGTTGTGTACAGTGTGAGGTAGAACAGTTAGGTTGTGTACAGTGTGAGGTAGAACAGTTAGGTTGTGTACAGTGTGAGGTAGTACAGTTAGGTTGTGTACAGTGTGAGGTAGAACAGTTAGGTTGTGTACAGTATGAGGTAGAACAGTTAGGTTGTGTACAGTGTGAGGTAGTACAGTTAGGTTGTGTACAGTGTGAGGTAGTACAGTTAGGTTGTGTACAGTGTGAGGTAGAACAGTTAGGTTGTGTACAGTGTGAGGTAGTACAGTTAGGTTGTGTACAGCATGAGGTAGAACAGTTAGGTTGTGTACAGTATGAGGTAGAACAGTTAGGTTGTGTACAGTGTGAGGTAGTACAGTTAGGTTGTGTACAGTGTGAGGTAGAACAGTTAGGTTGTGTACAGTGTGAGGTAGTACAGTTAGGTTGTGTACAGTGTGAGGTAGAACAGTTAGGTTGTGTACAGTATGAGGTAGAACAGTTAGGTTGTGTACAGTGTGAGGTAGAACAGTTAGGTTGTGTACAGTATGAGGTAGAACAGTTAGGTTGTGTACAGTGTGAGGTAGAACAGTTAGGTTGTGTACAGTATGAGGTAGTACAGTTAGGTTGTGTACAGTATGAGGTAGTACAGTTAGGTTGTTACAGTGTGAGGTAGTACAGTTAGGTTGTGTACAGTGTGAGGTAGAACAGTTAGGTTGTGTACAGTGTGAGGTAGAACAGTTAGGTTGTGTACAGTGTGAGGTAGAACAGTTAGGTTGTGTACAGTATGAGGTAGAACAGTTAGGTTGTGTACAGTGTGAGGTAGAACAGTTAGGTTGTGTACAGTGTGAGGTAGAACAGTTAGGTTGTGTACAGTATGAGGTAGAACAGTTAGGTTGTGTACAGTGTGAGGTAGAACAGTTAGGTTGTGTACAGTGTGAGGTAGAACAGTTAGGTTGTGTACAGTATGAGGTAGTACAGTTAGGTTGTTACAGTACAGTTAGTTAACAGGAGACTGTGAGACGTGGTTATGTATGGCAGAAAATGACGTAACAGGAAATAGATTATGTAAACAAACACATCAAAGATAAACAAGATGGCGCCACAAAGACAAACAGCCATTAATTAATTAAGTCAAATTTACGTAATCTTGTTTACATCTGGAGTGTTTACTTTTAATCTGGTTGTAGCGAGTATGTCGGAGTATGTGGCGGTATATTAGCTGGTCTGCCTCTGTCTGTCTGGGTTATACTGTGTTGAGAGTATGTCGGAGTATGTGGCGGTATATTAGCTGGTCTGCCTCTGTCTGTCTGGGTTATACTGTGTAGAGAGTATGTCGGAGTATGTGGCGGTATATTAGCTGGTCTGCCTCTGTCTGTCTGGGTTATACTGTGTTGAGAGTATGCCGGAGTATGTGGCGATATATTAGCTGGTCTGCCTCTGTCTGTCTGGGTTATACTGTGTAGAGAGTATGTCGGAGTATGTGGCGGTATATTAGCTGGTCTGCCTCTGTCTGTCTGGGTTATACTGTGTTACGAGTATGTCGGAGTATGTGGCGGTATATTAGCTGGTCTGCCTCTGTCTGTCTGGGTTATACTGTGTTCAGAGTATGCCGGAGTATGTGGCGGTATATTAGCTGGTCTGCCTCTGTCTTGGTTATACTGTGTTGAGAGTATGTTGGAGTATGTGGCGGTATATTAGCTGGTCTGACTCTGTCTGTCTCGGTTATACTGTGTTGAGAGTATGTCGGAGTATGTGGCGGTATATTAGCTGGTCGGCCTCTGTCTGGGTTATACTGTGTTGAGCGTATGTCGGAGTATGTGGCGGTATATTAGCTGGTCTGCCTCTGTCTGGGTTATACTGTGTTGAGCGTATGTCGGAGTATGTGGCGGTATATTAGCTGGTCTGCCTCTGTCTGTCTGGGTTATACTGTGTTGAGAGTATGCCAGAGTATGTGGCGGTATATTAGCTGGTCTGCCTCTGTCTGTCTGGGTAATACTGTGTTGAGAGTATGTCGGAGTATGTGGCGGTATATTATCTGGTCTGCCTCTGTCTGGGTTATACTGTGTTGAGAGTATGTCGTAGTATGTGCCGGTATATTAGCTGGTCTGTCTCTGTCTGTCTGGGTTATACTGTGTTGAGAGTATGTCGTAGTATGTGCCGGTATATTAGCTGGTCTGTCTCTGTCTGTCTGGGTTATACTGTGTTGAGAGTATGTCGGAGTATGTGGCGGTATATTATCTGGTCTGCCTCTGTCTGGGTTATACTGTGTTGAGAGTATGTCGGAGTATGTGGCGGTATATTAGCTGGTCTGCCTCTGTCTGGGTTATACTGTGTTGAGAGTATGTCGGAGTATGTGGCGGTATATTAGCTGGTCTGGCTCTGTCTGTCTGGGTTATACTGTGTTGAGAGTATGTCGGAGTATGTGGCGGTATATTAGCTGGTCTGCCTCTGTCGTCTAGGTTATATTGTGTTGAGAGTATGTCGGAGTATGTGGCGGTATATTAGCTGGTCTGCCTCTGTCGTCTAGGTTATACTGTGTTGAGAGTATGCCGGAGTATGTGGCGGTATATAAGCTGGACTGCCTCTGTCTGTCTCGGTTATACTGTGTTGAGAGTATGTCGGAGTATGTGGCGGTATATTAGCTGGTCTGCCTCTGTCTGTCTGGGTTATACAGTGTTGAGAGTATGCCGGAGTATGTGGCGGTATATTAGCTGGTTTGGCTCTGTCTGTCTGGGTTATACTGTGTTGAGAGTATGCCGGAGTATGTGGCGGTATATTAGCTGGTCTGTCTCTGTCTGTCTGGGTTATACTGTGTTGAGAGTATGCCGGAGTATGTGGCGGTATATTAGCTGGTCTGCCTCTGTCTGTCTGGGTTATACAGTGTTGAGAGTATGCCGGAGTATGTGGCGGTGTATTAGCTGGTTTGGCTCTGTCTGTCTGGGTTATACTGTGTTGAGAGTATGCCGGAGTATGTGGCGGTATATTAGCTGGTCTGCCTCTGTCTGGGTTATACTGTGTTGAGAGTATGACGGAGTATGTGGCGGTATATTAGCTGGTCTGCCTCTGTCTTGGTTATACTGTGTTGAGAGTATGTCGGAGTATGTGGCGGTATATTAGCTGGTCTGTCTCTGTCTGTCTGGGTTATACTGTGTTGAGAGTATGTCGGAGTATGTGGCGGTATATTAGCTGGTCTGCCTCTGTCTTGGTTATACTGTGTTGAGAGTATGCAGGAGTATGTGGTGGTATATTAGCTGGTCTGCCTCTGTCTGTCTGGATTATACTGTGTTGAGAGTATGTCGGAGTATGTGGCTGTATATTAGCTGGTCTGCCTCTGTCTGTCTGGGTTATACTGTGTTGAGAGTATGCCAGAGTATGTGGCGGTATATTATCTGGTCTGTCTCTGTCTGTCTGGGTTATACTGTGTTGAGAGTATGTCGGAGTATGTGGCGGTATATTAGCTGGTCTGCCTCTGTCTGGATTATACTGTGTTGAGAGTATGCCAGAGTATGTGGCGGTATATTAGCTGGTCTGCCTCTGTCTGGATTATACTGTGTTGAGAGTATGTCGGAGTATGTGGCGGTATATTAGCTGGTCTGCCTCTGTCTGGGTTATACTGTGTTGAGAGTATGCCAGAGTATGTGGCGGTATATTAGCTGGTCTGCCTCTGTCTGGATTATACTGTGTTGAGAGTATGTCGGAGTATGTGGCGGTATATTAGCTGGTCTGTCTCTGTCTGTCTGGGTTATACTGTGTTGAGAGTATGTCGGAGTATGTGGCGGTATATTAGCTGGTCTGCCTCTGTCTGGATTATACTGTGTTGAGAGTATGTCGTAGTATGTGCCGGTATACTAGCTGGTCTGTCTCTGTCTGTCTGGGTTATACTGTGTTGAGAGTATGTCGGAGTATGTGGCGGTATATTAGCTGGTCTGCCTCTGTCTGTCTCGGTTATACTGTGTTGAGAGTATGTCGGAGTATGTGGCGGTATATTAGTTGGTCTGCCTCTGTCTGTTTCGGTTATACTGTGTTGAGAGTATGCCGGAGTATGTGGCGGTATATTAGCTGGTCTGGCTCTGTCTGTCTGGGTTATACTGTGTTGAGAGTATGCCGGAGTATGTGTCGGTATATTTGCTGGTCTGCCTCTGTCTGTCTGGGTTATACTGTGTTGAGAGTATGTCGGAGTATGTGGCGGTATATTAGCTGGTCTGCCTCTGTCGTCTAGGTTATATTGTGTTGAGAGTATGCCGTAGTATGTGGCGGTATATTAGCTGGTCTGCCTCTGTCTGTCTGGGTTATACTGTGTTGAGAGTATGCCGGAGCATGTGGCGGTATATTAGCTGGTCTGCCTCCGTCTGTCTGGGTTATACTGTGTTGAGAGTATGTCGGAGTATGTGGCGGTATATTAGCTGGTCTGCCTCTGTCTGTCTGGGTTATACTGTGTTCAGAGTATGCCGGAGTATGTGGCGGTATATTAGCTGGACTGCCTCTGTCTGTCTCGGTTATACTGTGTTGAGAGTATGTCGGAGTATGTGGCGGTATATTAGCTGGTCTGCCTCTGTCTGTCTCAGTTATACTGTGTTGAGAGTATGCCGGAGTATGTGGCGGTATATTAGCTTGTTTGGCTCTGTCTCTCTGGGTTATACAGTGTTGAGAGTATGCCGGAGTATGTGGCGGTATATTAGCTGGTTTGGCTCTGTCTGTCTGGGTTATACTGTGTTGAGAGTATGCCGGAGTATGTGGCGGTATATTAGCTGGTCTGTCTCTGTCTGTCTGGGTTATACTGTGTTGAGAGTATGCCGGAGTATGTGGCGGTATATTAGCTTGTTTCGCTCTGTCTCTCTGGGTTATACAGTGTTGAGAGTATGTCGGAGTATGTGGCGGTATATTAGCTGGTCTGTCTCTGTCTGTCTGGGTTATACTGTGTTGAGAGTATGCCGGAGTATGTGGCGGTATATTAGCTGGTCTGTCTCTGTCTGTCTGGGTTATACTGTGTTGAGAGTATGTCGTAGTATGTGGCGGTATATTAGCTGGTCTGCCTCTGTCTGTCTGGGTTATACTGTGTTGAGAGTATGCCGGAGTATGTGGCGGTATTTTAGCTGGTCTGCCTCTGTCTCGGTTATACTGTGTTGAGAGTATGCCAGAGTATGTGGCGGTATATTAGCTGGTCTGCCTCTGTCTGTCTGGGTTATACTGTGTTGAGAGTATGCCGGAGTATGTGGCGGTATTTTAGCTGGTCTGCCTCTGTCTCGGTTATACTGTGTTGAGAGTATGTCGGAGTATGTGGCGGTATATTAGCTGGTCTGCCTCTGTCTGTCTTGGTTATACTGTGTTGAGAGTATGCCGGAGTATGTGGCGGTATATTAGCTGGTCTGGCTCTGTCTGGGTTATACTGTGTTGAGAGTATGTCGGAGTATGTGGCGGTATATTAGCTGGTCTGCCTCTGTCTTGGTTATAATGTGTTGAGAGTATGTCGGAGTATGTGGCGGTATATTAGCTGGTCTGGCTCTGTCTGGGTTATACTGTGTTGAGAGTATGTCGGAGTATGTGGCGGTGTATTAGCTGGTCTGGCTCTGTCTGGGTTATAATGTGTTGAGAGTATGTCGGAGTATGTGGCGGTGTATTAGCTGGTCTGGCTCTGTCTGGGTTATACTGTGTTGAGAGTATGTCGGAGTATGTGGCGGTATATTAGCTGGTCTGGCTCTGTCTGTCTGGGTTATACTGTGTTGAGAGTATGTCGGAGTATGTGGCGGTACATTAGCTGGTCTGTCTCTGTCTGTCTGGGTTATACTGTGTTGAGAGTATGCCGGAGTATGTGGCGGTATATTAGCTGGTCTGCCTCTGTCTTGGTTATACTGTGTTGAGAGTATGTCGGAGTATGTGGCGGTATATTAGCTGGTCTGCCTCTGTCTTGGTTATACTGTGTTGAGAGTATGTCGGAGTATGTGGCGGTATATTAGCTGGTCTGGCTCTGTCTGGGTTATACTGTGTTGAGAGTATGCCGGAGTATGTGGCGGTATATTAGCTGGTCTGGCTCTGTCTGTCTGGGTTATACTGTGTTGAGAGTATGCCGGAGTATGTGGCGGTATATTAGTTGGTCTGCCTCTGTTTGTCTGGGTTTTACTGTGTTGAGAGTATGTCGGAGTATGTGGCGGTATATTAGCTGGTCTGCCTCTGTCTTTGTTATACTGTGTTGAGAGTATGCCGGAGTATGTGGCGGTATATTAGTTGGACTGTCTCTGTCTGTCTCAGTTATACTGTGTTGAGAGTATGTCGGAGTATGTGGCGGGATATTAGCTGGTCTGCCTCTGTCTGTCTCAGTTATACTGTGTTGAGAGTATGTCGGAGTATGTGGCGGTATATTAGCTGGTCTGCCTCTGTCTGTCTGGGTTATGCTGTGTTGAGAGTATGCCGGAGTATGTGGCGGGATATTAGCTGGTCTGCCTCTGTCTGTCTCAGTTATACTGTGTTGAGCGTATGTCGGAGTATGTGGCGGTATATTAGCTGGTCTGGCTCTGTCTGGGTTATACTGTGTTGAGAGTATGCCGGAGTATGTGGCGGTATATTAGTTGGTCTGCCTCTCTCTGTCTGGGTTATACTGTGTTGAGAGTATGCCGGAGTATGTGGCGGTATATTAGCTGGTCTGCCTCTGTCTTGGTTATACTGTGTTGAGAGTATGTCGGAGTATGTGGCAGTATATTAGTTGGTCTGCCTCTGTCTGTCTGGGTTATACTGTGTTGAGAGTATGTCGGAGTATGTGGCGGTATATTAGCTGGTCTGCCTCTGTCTGGGTTATACTGTGTTGAGAGTATGCCGGAGTATGTGCTGGTATATTAGCTGGTCTGCCTCTGTCTGCCTCGGTTATACTGTGTTGAGAGTATGCCGGAGTATGTGGCGGTATATTAGCTGGTCTGCCTCTGTCTGTCTGGGTTATACTGTGTTGAGAGTATGTCTGAGTATGTGGCGGTATATTAGCTGGTCTGCCTCTGTCTGCCTCGGTTATACTGTGTTGAGAGTATGCCGGAGTATGTGGCGGTATATTAGCTGGTCTGCCTCTGTCTGTCTGGGTTATTCTGTGTTGAGAGTATGTCGGAGTATGTGGCGGTATATTAGTTGGTCTGCCTCTGCCTGTCTGGGTTATACTGTGTTGAGAGTATTCCGGAGTATGTGGCGGTATATTAGCTGGTCTGCCTCTGTCGTCTCGGTTATACTTGCCTCAATGTCACTCATTTTTCCCGCGTAATCTTTGGGACTCCCGCCACACACTTTACGCCATCATAAACACGACGAAGAATACTGGCGTCCACATACAACAGAGACCAAACCTTCAATGGAGAGTTATTGAGGTGTGGTTAACTTAGAAGAGGAGGAGGTGCGGAGGGTGAGCTGTGGTGGAGGAGGAGGTGTGGAGGGTGAGGTGTGTTGGAGGAGATGGTGTGGATGGTGAGGTGTGTTGGCGAAGATGGTGTGGAGGTTGAGGTGTGGTGGAGGAGATGGTGTGGAGGGTGAGGTGTGGTGGAGGAGATGGTATGGAGGGTGAGGTGTGGTGAAGTGAGAAGGTTGTTGTGGTGGAGGAGATAGAGTGGAGGGTGAGGGATGATGGAGGAGGACCTTCAAGGGAGGAGACGTCACTCAGCCACTCACGGGACCTCAAGTGGCAGCAACATTAATCCCTGCACCTTACTGTTGTGAACTGCTTCCTGGTTCTGAGTGACGGACGAAGAAAATCACAAACATTATTATAATTTCTCAGGTAATTATTCTTGGCCGGATGAATTGCGTTCAATTGTCTCAGGTGATGTGTTGATTGTGTCACTATACACCAGGTGGAGACAGTGTTGATTGTCACTATACACCAGGTGGAGACAGTGTTGATTGTGTCACTATACACCAGGTGGAGACAGTATTGATTGTGTCACTATACACCAGTTGGAGACAGTGTTGTGTTACTATACACCAGGTGGGGACAGTGTTGTGTCACTATACACCAGGTGGAGACAGTGTTTTTTGTGTCACTATACACCAGGTGAAGACAGTGTTGATTGTGTCACTATACACCAGGTGGAGACAGTGTTGATTGTGTCACTATACACAGAGTGTGTGGTAGGGTCCTCGTGCTGACATTGAAGGTATCTGGTATGTGAGAATCGTCCCGAGAAATTGTTATCCTCATTGTAAACACGACAAAAGGAGCGCGGAATGTAGTGTGAACAGTGAAGAATTTACGGGTGTAGAAAGTGTAATTTGCAGAGCTGGTGGGTGTAAAGATTCTTCGTCTTCTGCAACAGACATTTAATTAATTCAAAGGAAAGTTTCTGTGTTGATGCAGGAAAAACAATTTAAAACATTCAAATCCTAATTAAGTTATTTACTCCTCAAGTGTAGGGTAGGGAAACTAGGTGAGGAGGTCGAGTTTGTGAGGGAGATGAGGTGTGACGTACATCACATCTACCTTCCTGCATTCTAGTCTTATGATACATGCTGAGATTTTGCCTTTGAGAGAGGAAATGGACCTTACTATTACTGTAAAATTAATCAAGCATTTAGACATTAAATATGCCTGTAGGTTAGGATAGGTTAGGTTTATGGATGAAGATGG